>CAJNJA010008760.1:616-14925 GCA_905231915.1 Symbiodinium necroappetens | reverse complement strand
TCGTAGTCGTAGTCGTCGTCGTAGTGGTAGTAGTAGTAGTAGTAGTAGCAGCAGTAGTAGCAGTAGGAGCAGTAGTAGCAGTAGCAGCAGTAGTAGTAGTAGTAGCAGCTTTGTCAGCTTTGTGCACAGCGGTCGAGCGTCGCCGCCTGGTGGCGGTAAGTAAAGAGCGGGCGATGCCCGGCACCTTTAAGGCGCGCAGATAACTGCCTCGAGAAACACGGCGAAGCGAGGAGGAATCACTGCCTCCGAAGAGGCCTGTATGTGATCTCCGCTTTTGATCAAAATGTAGAGCAAAGCTCATAAAAGAGCATATAGCAGCCTTTGGCGTGAGTGCTCGGGAAGTGTCGAGAGGATGTAGCAGAACGATTGTCATCACAACTCCAAATCGTCTCCGCCTGCAAAAGGCATGAGGTGTAGTGCCCCGTTCTAGGATGCGAGCCATGATGAGTGATTGTGGCTTTAAGCCGATAGAATCGGATTTCAATCTCAAGATCGCCTGCTCCAAAAATCGGCACTGCGAGTCGTAGCTCGGGCTCTATGTTGTCCTCACGCTTGGTGATGCGCCCCCGCACTTGAGCGAATCGATCAAGTTGCAGCACAAGAACAGGAGGTGGAGCATGCAGAGCATGCAAGCACTCCTGTGCCCCTGACCAGTAGTCAATCAGCGATTGCACCTTGATGGATGGGTTGAGTCCCGGTGGCACAGTTGGCAGTCGGAGGATTATCGGCTGAGCACAAGACCCCTGATCGCGGATTGTCATAACCCCGTCGTCAAGTACTCGCCGAGCTTGCCACGTCCCCTCCAGCATGCTGAATTTATGTTTGCGTGCTAGATATGAAAAGAATTCCGTAACATCATGCTGCCTGTGGCTCTCGGCCCATCCAGCAATGATCATATGCCACAGCATATCCTGCAGGAGATTTTTGGGGTGTTGTGGGTCATGTCGAAGTAGAGCTTGAAAGAACGGCTTGCCTTGCCCCAAACACTGCATGAAGTTCGGGTTCCCCTCGAGTAGCCAGAGAATCGCCTGCACGGTGGTGTTCATGTAGCAAGCATTACCATGGTTTATGAGTGTGAGCCTCACCGTCCTCGCAGCATGTCCTTGAGCTTCGCGATTGCTGGGCTCGGCTTGAGGGATTCCCTCTTGTAATCAAACCCCCCCAGTTGCAGCACCGTGCTCCCTTGCAGTGCTAACAGGGCTCCCCAGGCCTCCAATGCCGCTGGCGTTCGCACCGATAAATCCATTTGGAATGTCGCCGGTGAGTCGCTGGTGTCCTGAAGCCTCCTCGTGCAATGGAACCGGTGCACGACGTCTTGACCGAGGGTCTGGCAGAGCTTCTGGATGTGAGTGGCCACCTCCGTGTCTGTCAATGGGGGACGACTGGTGTCCTCCTCCAGGGCCTTCAGCTGCACGTTCCATCTCTGATACTTCCACCCCACCGTGGGGTCTCGCCATCCGAGCTCCTTGGCTCGTGTAGCCTTGGCCTGGTCCTGGCATACGGATTGAAGACGATTGCCCAGCTCCGTGAAAAGAGCCAGGGCCATCACTGCCTTCAGTGGCTGTTGCCCTGGTGTCCATCGGGGGTTGGCTTCCTGCTTGGCTTTGAACTCCTTTGCAGTCCTGTACAGCTCCCCCGGCCGAAAGAATAGAACCAGACTGTGACCTTGCTTCAGCAGCTTGATCTCTTCCTCCTGCTTTACCACTTGCCTTGCTAAAGTAATCAGTAAGTCTGGCTGTTGTGGTTCCTGTCTGTAGCTTCCTGCAGGTGGTCTGCGGCGTTTGTTGGGCTGCTGTAGAAGGTTCAAGGTCCCCGGACTCCCCGTGTGCAACGGGCCGAAGAACTCCTCCATGTCCGCCTCTCCCGTCCTGTTGTAGGCAAAGGATTGCACATTGCCATATGACCGTGCACTTGTGAATGTGTTCCCTCCAGTCCTTGCACCGAACATGACAGAAGTGGCACGTGGGGCAGGCTGTGGCTGTACGTTTGATGAGGGAAGCTACCCAATTGCTGTATCATTTCCGGATGGGTGTATTGATAGTGTCTCTTCATGGTGCGATGCGATGCCACCCATTGTCCACACTGTGCACATGTTTGCTGGAGCCTGGCGGTGATGTCTTTGCACCTGATAAAGGAGTTCAGACCCTTGCAAGCCGCACGAACTGCTGTTTCCTGCTGACATATCGGCTGAGCTGGTGGTTGAGGTTGTGGTTGAGGCTCAGCTGTAGTCTCCTGTTGACTCGTCTCTTGCTGTGCTGGCTCGATGGTTGTGGCATCCCGTGAAGGAAGATATTTGGTGCAGCGATTTTGGGTGATGTGCTGCGCCACGGTTTGCCATCGACTGAAGGTCTTGTTGCAGAATCTGCAAGTTGGCAGGCCGTTAAGTGCATGCTCTGTTCGACTGAAGGCAACAGGCTCGGTATCAACATGTTGATGTGTTCTTCGAGCATGGACTTTGAGGGCTGCTTGCGTTGGAAAAATACTCTCACAGAAGGGGCAGGCCCACTCATAGCGCTCATCCAGGTCAGAGTCCGGTGCTGGGATGTTCTGGTCCAGCCTGCGTTGTAGGTGCTCTTGCCAGGAGGGATCATACATCCAGTCATTCGTGTGAACTTGGGCCTGTGTCGTGCGCGTGAGCTCTTTCCGAAGGTCGTCCTGCACTGTGGGAATACTGAATCTTTGCATCACTGATTCATGGGTTTCGCCCGTGAGGAAGGCCTGGTTGGAGATGATGGCTCTGGTGTGCTTCATAACGGCCTTTTGTAACTCTCCAACTGGGCTCCTGACAGACCACAGTGTGCCACTCCGTATGTCATGGTGGAATACACACAGCTTCGCCAGACATTCAACTTGTACGGGATGCGGAGCCTGTGGGAATGGAGTACAGAAGCCAGTGCCCATCGTCGGTTATGAGCCTTAGTGAGCCGGTGCTTCAGGGACTGCTGCTCAAACCCATCGTAGGAGATGATCACCCCTAAGTACTCTGTGTGATCCACCAGAGGGAGCCAACGTTCCGGTTCTCGAGGGCTGAGCAGTAGCCTGCGAGCAGTGGTAGTCTTCCTAATGTATTCCTTTTTGATGCGATGCTTCAAGGTGCCGACCGTTTTCAGGATGGCTTTGGTCTTCTCCATGTTGATCCGTAGACTGAGCTGCCTGAAACATGCAAAGACGATGCGGATTTCATCCATGGCCTGCTCGAAGCCTGCGAAGGAATCGAAGTGAAAACGTAGATGGGAATCATCTGCGTACAGGCAGAGGTGTTGTTTCGTCCAGCCTGGCTGTGTTTTGGCTTCTATGTTAGCACAAAGCAAGGCTGTGAAGGCCGCCCAAAGAATGGGTGAAGCTGTGCAGCCTTGACGAAGGCCTCGTCTGGGGTCGATGGCTCCTTGGAGGTTCCTGTGTCGAAAAATGTAGCGGACCTGGGTGAGCCATAGAAGGAGTACTTCCTGAACAGCTAAGTCAACTTCGGCAAAGTCCAAGGCCTGCTTGATGTGAGCCCATTCGACCATGTCGAATGCTGCCGAAAGATCCAAACTGATTTGTACTCCTCCGCTGCATTTAACCCTCTGCTGCCCCTCGTGTTTTTGGTGGAGATTAACCCGAGCCTTGGAGCATCGATCCCGCACTTCTTTGCAATGAGCAAACACCTGGCATAGTGCAGTGCTGGTTGCCCTGTTTTGGACATAGGCACACTGAGGGAATCGAGTGATGAGATGCTGGATTGCAGATTTCGCCTGTAGAATGATGGTGCTCATCAAGCACTTGCCGAGGGGGTCCTGGACCCCGATAGGACGCCAGTCAAGAGGACTGTCCGACCGACCGTGTGCCTTGGGAAGTAGGGCTACATCCGCGTCTGCCCATCGCTGTAGCACAAGGGGTCTTCCATCCTGCCAGGCATTGAATGTGTTGATCACTGGATCCGAAATAATGTCAGCACAAGCCTTCCAGACGACTGCCGGAGCTGTTCCTTTGGGTACCGCCTTGCGTGGATTCAAGTGACTGAGATACCAGTGAAGATCGGCGGAATGCAGCTGAAATCCTGCATGCTCCGGGAACTCAAACTTGATTCGAGCCTGTGTGTTGTCCGTGGCATATCTCTCGCCGTATGCCTCCAGGATCCAGTCCAGTTCCTCCTCGGGTGCAATCATGTGTCCTCCCCGGTGCCGCTGCAATCTCTTCTTCGGGGCCTTGGGAGCCAGCAATCTGACGGTCTTCCATAGTTCGTGTGCATTGCCCTTGTCCGCTGCTTGTTGTGCCTCTGTCTTCCTTTGTTTTGATCTCTGTTTGGCTCTGGCTTTGTAGATACGATGTGCCCTGGAGAACTCAGCCCACTGTCTCCAGGCAGTGAAGATGCCCGGGATGCTGTGGCGGTGTGCACGCATGCTCCTGAACATGCTCCATAAACGTCTGGCATCATTTGCGAGTGCCTCCGCCTCGTTGAGTAGTGGCTGAGTCGGACGTTTGAGGGGGTAGTACTTGTGGGCCGCCTGCACCAGAAGCTCGTTGTAACTATCGATGTGTTCGGTTAGGTGGGCCTGCACCTCTTGTCTCAGTGAGGCCATGGCAGGAGTGATGATCGGGGAGCGGAGGTCGGCGATAATCTTCTCCCTGTCAATCTGTACTGTCGGCTGAACTGATCTCTGGGTCCCTTGGCTCCACTTGGGCCTGGGGACTGGCACGTCTGCCAGGACTGGAAAATGTCGTGGTCCTCCTCGCCACCCTGCAACAGGAAAATCTGCTACGATACAAGCCTGCTTCGATAAGGCCGTGACGTGCTGGGCACGGATCATGATGAAATCGATCTGGGCCCTGAAGGTAGCAGTGTGATCTCCGAGGCTAAAAGTAGCGACCTGCCCATGTGTTGGCCTGTGCCATGTATTCAGGGCCGTGAGGTGGAGGGTCTGCCAGACATGTTGATGATCCTGACAGTCAACATAATGCAGGGGGCTGTATGGCACTGTGATTGTGCCACAGGTCTGTTTATGTGGTTCGCAAGGACAATTAAAATCGCCTCCAAGAATGAGGGCGTTGCGTTGAGGTAGATGGGCGATGCACTTCTGTAGCTTGACCAGCAGTTTTTGCCTGCGGTCCGGGGTACCCTCTCTGGCATTGACAGCATATTGATACCGGTTAAGGATTTCCACGTGTGTGCTGCCGTGTGGGACTCTGACATGAAGGAGGCGGCCGCCGTGGTGAGCACGAAACTGTATTTGATCGGCCTTGACCAATCGGGTTGAGATGACTGTTAGCAAACCTCCGACCTTGTCATGAGCACCAGTGCCTGGTGAGTGGATGAAGTGGAAGTTTGGCGTTGACCAGGTACCCTCAAGAGTCCATTTAGACTCTTGTATCATGAGGACATCGAGATGAAAGTCTTTGGCATAGGTCTCCAATTCTCGATATACGTCCGCTGTAAGGCCCCCGCAGTTCCATGACATTGTACGCCAATGTGGAACATGTGCTTGTGGAGGCGACCTGAGAGGTCGAAGGTACTGTGGTCGCAGCTGTACCCCCCGGAACCATGCCTGAGGTCGCCATTGCCCTTTGTAGAAGGCTCCTCCTTGTTGGCAAGCTCTGGTGTATGCTCTGCGATACGATCGTTTAGTGCTTCTGCTTGGTGTTTTAAAGGTAGGCACGCTGGCCTGCCGCGTCCCAGCTGGCTTCGCCACGAGAGTGGCTTCAGTGGATCCAGTGGGGAGATCCACAACGCTCGCATCTACAGCCCCGGATTCAATGGTTGGAATGAGAGTGAAAAGAATAAGCACGAAAATCAAGTGACAAACGTGCCTTCCAGGGATGTGGCCGGACTTGGGACCGACCCGGCTGAAGGTACTGGTAGAACGCCAAGCACCTGTTGGAAATCTCTGTGCAATAGTAATTGTATGGCTGGCTGTGCCGAATTTGTATAAAAAGTGCTGAGAGACCGGCCCGGCATAAAAGAGCAGGATGTTGAACAAGCTCCATAGTCCTGCCAGGCGTCTGTATGGCCAATCTGCATTGTACGATGTCCGAGCATGTAAGGGTCCCGCCATGAATGGTGAACTGTCTGCATTGTACCTGTACCAGGAATTGCATTGTAGCCACGATATGAGGAGAATGCATATCCCTTGCACCAACAGAGCTGTTTTCCATTGCTGGGCGATTCGTCGCAATCTGGGCCGGTGGCACCAAAATCTTGCACACCATAAACTGGCTTGTACAGCAGCTGTTTGCCGGCTTTGTCTTGAGAGACTGAGCCGAGCTGCTCCCAGGAAACTTATGGTCAAGAGTGCAACCTGCAAGCCGGCTTCAGTACACCTGTTAGTCCGGGGTCTGTCGCCTGTAAAGGTGAGCCAGGAACATAGGTGTCTGTGGTTGCAGGAGGAGCCTACAGGCAGGGTGCCGGTGCTGCTGTTGAGCCATGCAGCAGATCTGAACTGTCTTGCGAGCTACTATCTTCAGCAGTGCACATGTTCGGTGACTGAACCCACGGCACATGTCAAGGCCAGCCAGATGGAGCACGTGGATGTAGAGGATGTTGAAGAATGTCCTGCGGCTCAGGTTTAGGGCTGCCTGTCTGTGTCTTCTACGGGATCTCCTTCGGCGAAGCAACGATTGCTTGAATTTCCATGCTCGACCTGTTTTCCCAAGACACACCGGAGGCAACATTGAAAACTGAGGCCCACCTTGCTCCATGTAGGCTTTGCTAATCCATCTGATCCAGAAAGGAGGGCTGCTGCATTGCTCGCTGTACAGGCCAAAAGAATGGAACCCAGGCTGGATAATATAATGCACACCATTGTCTGAGCGTGACTTCGTCTGGTGGAAAAGGTGAGGCTCGGGCCGCCTGTAGGGCCACCGCTGGGTGGGCATTGATTGTCCAGGCCAAATCCCAGGATGTAAACCACTGAATGTTAGCAACGTACCCTGTTGAATTTGCCAGCATGGCTTCTCCAAGCTTTGAGAGGAAATGCCCTCGAGCTTGCGGTCGTCGTATGAGCTCCCGGGAGTATTCACCTGGTTCGTCCAGGGGTATCTTGTTTGGGTCCGGGAGCCATAGGTTGTCCGTGCCAAAAAGCAGCCAGCGTTCTGCAGAAAAAGCCATAGCACTATGCGGAGTGAGCGCCACTCCATCTGTCTGAGGCACAGCCGTAAGCGCTGTCAGCCGAGATGCTTGTAGTAGTAGCAGCAGCAGTAGCAGTAGCCGTAGCAGTAGCAGTAGCGCTAGCAGTAGCAGTAGCAGTAAGCATCTTGGCCCAGACGACGAGCATCCTTGGTGGTAGGTTTTTCCTTTTGATGCTTCGGTGCTGAGCTGCAGTGCTGGAGTTGCTGAAGCGGTGTGCGTCTGCATACGGGACCCTCGGGTCGGGACGCATGCCCCGCTCCTTGGCCTCAAGCGAGACAGAAGAATCTTACGGACCAAGCAGCTCCATCACGCGCTCGGAGGATGAAACAATGCGGATAGCTCTGCTTCTGGTGGTGATGCCAATATGGCACTGCGCAGTGATGATGAAGTTTTTCAGGCTTCCGACAGCGAGGCCGCTCCGGCACCAGAGCTCAGTTGCCGCTCGCCTCTGCCACGGAGCACAGCTCTCGCGGAACGGGAACACCACTACCAGCTCAAGCGGCAATCCTTCGTCGAGGAGCTCCTCAAAGGACTTTGCTGGAAGCAGCTGGAGCGGGAGCTCAAGGAGAGATTTCCGATTAAGCAGGCCTCGGCTCAGCTTCGCGAGTACCGCAAGGGCCATGGCAGGGATCCATCGAGAACCTTGCTGTACAATGTTTCGGAGTATTTATCTCCGGAGCGACGCGGAGACTTGGAGCATATGTCTGCGGCGCTTAGATGCATGCTGGAGGAAGACATGCTGGCCAATGACTTGGAATGGCTGGAGCGCTTGCCTGAGGGGCCCATGCCGGATCGCCTGGTGGCCATGCAGTTCTTCCAACGAGCGATCTATGCCTCGTTGTTGGAGCAGGCAGGGGCGGCTGATGCGGCGATGGTGGCTCATTTGTCGGTGGAGTTGGCGTCCAACACCTTCTACAATCCGGCGATGCGGCTGCTCTGGCCGCTTCTTTCAAGCAAGCAGCAGCTGGAAGTGCAGCAGTGGTTCTTCCGTTTCAGTGCGCACATGGACGAGCAGCCTCGACCTGAGCCGGCCTCGTCCTCTACGGGGCCCAGAGCCTGACAGACTTCTGTGTGCCGGCAAGCGCTGGCGCAGGTGGCGTTTTAGGCGGCCGCCAACCAGGCCACGACCCCGTCGGCGAAAGCGACATCGGCCAGGCCCTGCTCCTCTTCCTGCTGTTCCCGCTGAACCAGGACTGCTGAGTTTTCTGAGTTTTCTGCTGGTGAGCGGTAGCTGCTGCGAGTACTTGTACAGTTCACTTACTCGAGTAGTCGTAGGCTGTCTGCTGTACTGGCTTCGCACCCCGGCCCGTAGTAACTCCTGTAAACCTACCCGCCGTGTATACAGCTAAGGCCACCCTGGTCCCAAGTCCAGGGATACCTTCCGTGGTTTGCGCACAGCCTGGGCGCTGTCAGGACTTATTCTGTTGCATCTGCTATCTGTAGCCAGTGCAAGCCCGGAGGGTATAGACGTGAGGGTTGGGGGCCATCCACACCAGGAACCCCCTGGAGCTTCAAATTCTGCGCTCCATCGCGTTACCGCACACGCGAACAGTAACGGTGTTTTACAAGCTCCGCCTAGACAGCCCAAACCCGTCAGGAAACGAGCTTTCATACGTGCACAGAATAGAGCCATGAACCTAGGATACACCAAGTATAAAGGTCGCTGGTGGAGTGCTTCCCAGATGGGCTGTGAGATGCGACCGCCTCGACCACCACGCCATTCGAGAGATGCACAGCCCAGCTCGCGCATTCATTTTCTGTCATGGAATGCAGGAAGCCTCTCGAGCGAGCGGAATCTGGAGCTCAACACGTGGCTTCAGACGTCTGCAGGCCAGGGAATTCACCTAGTGGCAGTTCAGGAGACACACTGGCGTGGAGCTCTTGAATATAACACTGGTAGATTTATGGCCATACACAGTGGCATGCCCAAAGCTGAAGCTGGTTTACTTGTGCTATTAGACACCCACACTTTTCCGCCACACACCGTGCAGCATAGAGAGCTTCTGCCAGGACGCCTCTTGCATGTTAGGATTGAGGCTGATCCCAGCATTGACTTGGTTGTCGGCTATCAGTATGCCTGGTCTGTCCCTAAGCAAACCTCTGCCCGAGCCGTCACCAAGGATAGGTTACTCTCTAAGCGTTCCGAATTCTGGGCCCAGCTGGCGTCTCTTCTGCAGAGTTTGCCGCTCCGCAATCAAGTGTTGTTTCTGGGGGACCTGAATACCAGCTTTAGCACCGAGGGTTCCATGGTCGGTAGAGGGATACACAAGCGTCTAGGTAGTCATGCCCCGGATGCCTCCACGGCGCAAGATCTGCTTAGGACCTTTGACCTCACTGTGCTTAATAGCTGGGGCACCTCGGGCCGAAGAGCTTGCACGTACATTCCGGCTACAGCCACTGGACACAGTCAAATTGACTTTGCCATCATGCGGCGCTGCTCCGCTGATCAGACTGCACGATGTGTAGCTCCTGTCACGCTCCCCTTCGTGCCCACCACAGGTATGCGTCACTTGCCGCTGCTTGGTAGTATACCTCCGCCTCGTAGGCCCACTGCCAAACCTGTCCCGCCCACGATTTCCAGGCGCCAGGTCCGCGACTTATGTCTGCAGCACCCCGCCCTTCCAGACAGATTTCGCCAAGAAGTAGGCCTCCTTGCCGATGCCCAGCCGGCGCTCCCTGCGAGAGAACTACTCACGCAATCCTGGAAGGCGGCCACTGCCACACTGCCACGCGGGCTGCCGATTGCACCACGTCAGGCCGATGACCAGCCGGTTCTTCGCTTATGGCGCCTGCGCGCCACCATCCGCGAACTTACGCCCCTGGCACGCACCTCGCTCCGCTGCTTGTTCCGCCTCTGGCATTGCAAGTCGGCACTGCAGGCACATCAGCGAGAACTGAAGCGCATTTGCAGGTCCAACAAGAAGATTCGGTTTGCCAGGATGCTACAGGAAGCCTCGGACTCGGCCCCCGGACTGCAGAGGGTCTATCAAATCCTACGAACCTTTGCACCCAAAACGCCCAAGCGCAGGCTTCAGCTTCGGGCGGCCAATGGGATGCCACTCTGCATTGCGGACACTGTGGCAGCCATTCGCAGTTTCTACGATGATCTCTATCATCAGCCACTCGCGAGCATGCCTCATCTGAACCCGCCTGACCAACCCCTGCAGATTGAGCTAGGGGAATTCCAGGCCTCCTTGGCCACCCTGCCGCCTGGCAAGGCACTGCCTCCTCATGAGGCCCCTTCCCTCCTCTGGAGACTTGCCTCCGACACTTTGTCAGGGCGTCTTCTCCCTGCCGTCAACCACTGGTTGGCGCACATGCATCTCCCCCCACCTTCTGAGTGGCACATAGCCGACATATGCTTGCTGCCCAAACCTCACAAGCCCGTGGCGGGCCCAGAAACATTAAGACCCATTTCATTGCTGCACCCGGTAGCCAAAGCTCTTGCCACCATCATCAATGGTCGCATCAAGCCTCACCTCCTGCAGCTGGTAGATGGCCTTCCCCAGTTTTCATATTTAGAAGGACGTTCGGTGCAGGATGCCCTCGACCGGGCCATGGCTCATTGCACCCGAGTGCGTTCCATTCTGAATGCGCGGCGGCAGAATGTTCATCTTAAAAAGCAGGGCCACGCTCCATCTCCTTGCCGAGGAGGGCTCACCTTATCGCTAGACCTCCAGCAGGCATTTGACCTCATGCCTCGTGACCGGCTCCTAGAAGCCATGCAACTTGCAGGTATAGACTACAGTCTACAATATGCCATCATGCAGTTGCACTTTCATGCGCAGATGCGAATCACGCACGGTGGTCAGTCTGCTGCCATCGACACAGCTAATGGTGTAAGACAAGGGTGTGGCTTAGCTCCTTCATTGTGGTGTTTGTTAACGTGTCTGATTCTTCAACATGTAAGCACGCAAGTTGCGCTCTCCGACACTACTGCATACGCAGACGACTTTTTGTTTCAGTGGATAGTGAACACGCCCGCGCAGTTCGATCAAGCTTGCGAGCACATTTCCTTCATACTTCGCACCTTTGCACATTTTGGTATGAAGGTCAGCCACACCAAAACTGTGGTGCTCATGGCCCTGAAAGGCCCTCTGGCTGGATCCACTGCGCGGGCGCACGTCCGTAGAGACCCGCAGAAAGGCAAGTGTCTCAGAGTTGCGCTTCACGATAGGAGGCAAGGACTAGCAGGCAAATGCTCCTATATGTTACTGCCTATCGTTGTGCATCATACATATCTGGGGGCCAAGCTAAGCTACACGCAGCCCGAAGCCTTATCACTGAAGGAGCGCATGCGCAACTCGTGGGCAGCCTTCAACCGACTGTTGCCAACGCTGAGGACGGCCGGACTGTCCCTTCAACTTGGTAGACTAGGTGTCGTTGATCCGGTCAAGCACCTTGCCCAGCAGGTTCAGAGTAGACTTGAATACTGTCGTCATGGGAGCAAAGCTCAGCTGCAACCGCCGCCTGTCCACAGATGGTGGCAACAGCTAGAAGCCTGCATGCTGCACGCCCAGACTGACCCTGGGCTGGTGAAACACACTGACGCGCTTAAGGCCCCTACTCGCCTGGTAGCTGTTGCCAAGCCCTTGGACCCTAAGCCCTGCCCGATCTGTGGTCTCTACTACCCTGATATGAGGACCCTCCGCATTCATATGTCCCAAAAACATGTGAGTGAGCAGCTTGTTCAGCCCAGAGTCAGGCGTGCGCAGGCAGAGATGCGTCGTGATTTTATGAAGCACAGCTTGGCAGGCATGCCAACGTGTCGCCATTGCTTGAGGCAATTCACAGCCTGGCCGTCGTTTTGTCAGCACTTCGAACGAGAGCGCTGCACAGTCCTACATGCACAGCTAGACCAGCCCCTACCTGCACCCAGCCCGGAGGAGACTAGTTTGACCTCTAGGCCGGACCCCCTGGTTAAGCACCCAATCCACGGCCCAGTCCAGCAGAGCCCTCGGACTCTATCCTGCATGTTTCCGGCGACTGCACCTGACTTGATCGAAACGGTGCTCAAATCTGATTGGCAAGCCGTGGCTGCAGCTGTTCGTGACACTGACATGCATCACTGCCCAGTTTGCAATCAGTGGCTTGCGCATGTAGGCAATTTGTCACGACACATTAAGTCACAGCATGCAGAGATCCATAATTCTCAGCCGGCGGTGACCGTGTGGCTCCAGCAGAAGCCCACGTCGGTGCTCAGCCCCTGCCAGTTCTGTGGTTTAGACTACAAGGCTCGCCACTGTAGCCGCCCGCGTCACACGCAGTCTTGTCCGGTGCTTTACAGAACGGGTCTTCTGATTGCTTGTCTGCAGCATCTTCGGCAGGCCCAGCATGGAGGCCCCGAATCAGCCGATCCCCACGGAGGCGGACCTCATCTCGGCCGAGGCTCAGATGAAGCTGACGCAGAACATGATGGCGACAGCCACGGACCCCTCGCAGCTGGGGACAGCAATTCCCAGCGGACCACCGGGCCCTCTCGGGGAGTTTGTGCAGGCCTCGCAGAACAGCACGGAGGCCCCCTCGCGCGGTACTTCCTCACAGGGCAGCCAGGGCCCAGCGGAAATGGACACCTCCTCCAGGGACAAGAGGGCAGCTGCGGAGGGAGACAGGGAGGAGCCGACAGCAACTGGCAGGCCTCGTCTGGCGCTGGAGACCGAGGACGACCAGCCGGATCACTCGGGCAAAGGGTACAAATGGCCCCGCCTGGACTCCAAGGACAACACAAGGGAATCCAGAGATGGTTTCGAATGGCAGCGCGACCACCGCGATCACCGCAGCCGACCTCGCCAAGCACGCCAGCCCAGCTATTGGGGAGGTGCCCGGAGATCGGAACGCTCCGACCGCACCGACAGGAACGAGCGCTCCCGCGACACGGAGCAGGCACTGCTCAATCTCTGCTCGGCGCTGACCAATCTGAGCCTGAGGCACGAGGATCAGATGTCTATCAACCGCTCCCAGTCGAACTACATTATGTTCCTGCAGACCAAGGGGATGCTCACTGTGGTGCCGGAGATGGTCAAGGGTATCCAAATATGGAAGGAGGCCAGAGAGCAGCAGCCGGGAACCATCACACTCCCTCTCCGGACTTTCCTGATGGGGAACTGGCTGAAGCTGCTGCGCACCCGCTTCGAAGCCTGCCTGGCCACGGAGGAAGCCCGCAAACAGGCTCTGGAGATGCTGGTTCTAGACCCCTCTGGAGCGGTCCCCTACCTGGAGTGGGATGCACAGGCCAAGGCCATGAAGATCAAGAAGGACCGGGAGCCCATGACTCCCGACCAGATCCTGGAGCTCGTTCGCCAGATGGAGGCCATGATATTGGCCCCGCATGGAATTATGCGGTTCCACGCGGCGAGGCAGCTCGACTGGAATGTTTCGGGGGAGGTCGTCCCTATGATGCTGGAGCTGGGAATCCGGACACAGGAAGCCCACAAGCTATGGGAGAGCTTCGGACGATTGAGTCGCAGCGGGGCGACCAGGGTGGTGTCCACCTCCTTGAGGGGAGACAAGATGGGGCGGTCGGCCCTTGCCAACACGGTGCAGAGGCTCTCCGAAGAGCTGTCCGGATGCTCAGGTTACGCAATCTTAACAATCATTGCTACAGCCATGCAGCGATAAGCATCCTGTGTTGGTTTTGGGCCACTACCTCAGGTCGGGTGGCCGCTGATTTCCTCGGCAGGGGTCTGAGGCAGATCTGCCAGTGGCTTTGCACACGCCAGCCTGGGGCCTCGATTGCGCTCTGGCAGCACATTGCGTGGCGTGCTTTGCACAGTGGTTGGGCGGAACCACACCGCCAGCATGATGTGTTCGAGTATTTAGGTTACCTAAGACCTAAGCTGGGTTCGGATGTCACGCTAGGCCGGTGGCAGTGTCGTCAAATGCAAGATGCACATATCACACTGTTGGACGAAGGCAACACGTGGCCTCTGCTCTTGCCGGTGCAGCTTTCCGCGCTGGAAGCTCGGACAAGCGCTGCATTGACTTTGCAGCACTTAGTGGATGAGTGGGAGTGCTCTCAGGCTGGCCTACACGGCATGACACATGCGCCTGAAGCCTTGCTGGTCCAGATCAATAGGTTTGAGGTTAGTCCCGAGGGTACCCTAAAGGTTGCAACATCGCTTCAGCCAGACCCCTACCTCATGATACCCACTTTCCTACACGATCTGGACCATGCAGCTCCGCTGGCCCTGCAGTACAGGCGGTA
>CAJNJA010008759.1:0-15241 GCA_905231915.1 Symbiodinium necroappetens | reverse complement strand
ACAGCCGCCAACGAGCAGCGAACACCGCACCACAGCAGGAGACACACGCAGCCAGCATCTTGTGCGGAAAATGGGACGCGGCACCACAGCGGGGCGACACATTCAGCCGGCATCGTGTGTAAATAATAGGACGTGAGGGCCAAAAAAAAAAGGACAAAAAAAAGGACCGAAATAAAACTCCACCCCCAAAAAACTCCTGAGAAGACATGTGTTAGTGTCATTCACGGCTGCTGCGTCCAGACCGGCGCCAACCGAATTTTGGCTTCACGACCGCTTGCAGCCTACATGGGTCCAAAGCATCTCGACAGCAGGTACTTGTAGCATCGAAAACACCATATGATGGAAGCAAAACCGCAAAGCACCAGCGAGGCGAGGCTCGGCACCACCTGGGCAGGCTCACGGCTCGTGTCGCTGGCTGTGACCTTGGAGCGCAGACGTGGTGCAGTGCCTGGTGCAGGTGGTTGTTGTCCGTCAACCTAGCATGTTCTGGAATTCTGCTTGCATTCTCAATACATTAGTTCGAGCCTGAGAATCCCAACCATTGACATTGCCTCAAGTTTCAGGACTGCTGTTTTGCATCAGGTCCGATTGAACATGCAGGACCTGGAGTCGAAGCAGGTGGAGAGCGGGCAGCACATGCGCAAGCTCACATAATCATTAATCGTGCCTCGCCATGCAATCTTCTCTTCCGACGGTTTTGCAGGCTTCAGGAGCCAGCATCGGCCAGTTGTACTTTGTAGCCAGCGAGGAACGATGGGGTGGCGAGGGATGGCGACTGCGCTGTTGTTTCTCACCGTGCTTCTGATTGGCGCAGGAGCTTGCAGATGCATCCTCGGAGGCTGCGGCCTTCACGGAGCCTAAGCCACTGCACTGCTGCCATGCCGTTCTGCTGCACCAGTGCAACAGTAGCCAAACTGCGGATCAAGGCCATTGCATCCTTCGAGGCGGCGGTGATTTATCCGTATGATGTGTAACGGCCTCTTATGGTTTGTTTGCTCTGTTCCGTCGCTGTGGGGAGATAGCTCTTCTTCTGCAGTCTGCTTGCAGGGCTTCACCAGTGCTGAGGTCTCAAATGCGCTTATACGAGCTCTACGCGTTGTCAGTTCCGCTTTTCGTGCTTGCTCCTTACACCTTCTGGTTTTGTGATCAGTAGCCACAACGAAACGGACAGGCCGGAGAGTCCCCAGCTGCCCAGCTACATCTACCGCGGCCTCACTTCCATCGAGGCCGGGGCAAAGGGTTGCTGAGTAGAGAGGTCAAATGATGTCATGTATTCTGCCAGGACTTTGATCACACGCTCCCGGGCGCCGGCATCGGTCGGGAGCTCGGAGTGCTTCGCTTCGGTGAGCGCCCAGCCATCAGCGGAGGAGCCTTCCCAGACTCGGCTCAGACTCCACACCTCCACTACAACCCGCCGCTGACTTAGCTCCTCGTAGGCTCCTTGTCCTCTGCTTGAAAGGAAGGGCGGAAGCTGCGGCTCTGCAGGTTCGACCGAAGGGACTGGCGAGGAGTGGATGCTTGGACGCAACTGACGCACTGGGCGAGAGGCCAAGGCAAAGCGAGTCCCGGCGAGCGTTCAAAAGGCTTGTCGTGGCCGCCGTCTGCGCCCTGAGGTGACTCTGCCACACTTGCTTCGATTTGCAGCCTCCTGAGGCTGCAGGTGCTTACTCAACTGGACTGGAGGCAACTGACAGCCCGTTGCTTGCGGTTGATTACGCCGAGGCCAGCGCGGCACAGATCTTGGAGCAACTATTGCAGGCCTTCCATGATCATCTTCATGACTTTGGAACATCCAAAAACAAGCTTCCAAGGACCTTCGACCAATCTCCGCTGCCATGCGCCGGCAGCAGGAACGCATCACCGGCAACTCTTCGCTCGGTGCATGTGTCATTCTTTGTCGGACACTGCTGAGAGACGTCAATTATTCTTTGCTGCTTCCGTGATCCGTTTGTCCATGGCAGGTGACGTCGTCCACGCCGTTCGCTTCTGGACAGCTGCTCTGGGAAGCATCGGTTTCAAAAATCGTGCAGTGCACTTGAGTTGCAGCCTGCACTCGGCCGTCTCGTATGTTTGGTTTGCTGGATTTCGCAGCCTGCGGTCCAGTATCTGCTGCAAAGCGATGTGGAACAGGCCTTTCACCCACTCTTCACAGCAGGTAACTTCCAGGTTCTAAGAGACGCAAAAGCGTACATTTTGTCAAAACAGGTCTGCAAGGATCGCGATCAGAATATGAAGTCACTGACAGCATATCATCGTTGCACTATGCGACAGCACCCAGTTCGAAAAGACATTCAACATCAACATGCTTGCGGGATGAAATGAACGGGTGATCTGCTCCTTCCGGATCTGTCGGGGCAGCTCAGCATTCGGCAGTTCCTAGGGTCCCAGCAATCACGTATGCCACATATGCATTTCCAAGGTTGTCAGACTCGTCGTGGGACTTATGGGATTATCTTGGCAAGACAGATTTGACAGACTGGACGGTCCGCATGCATGTCACTGTTCAGATGAAGCACGGAGCCGGCATGCTCGCCAGGTGCGTCGCACTGCTGGGCATCTACCGCAAGCAAGCGTCTTGCAGCATGCCTCAACAGACGAGGTTCTGTACAAACATGGTGCCCTAGCAGCGGATGCGGAGCACAGTAACCTGGTCATAGGCGACGTGTCTTCGTCGCTTCTGGACCGACGAGCTCCCGCGGAAGCCTTGACTTCTGCGTCGAAACGTTATGCAAAGCGAAGACTTCTCGAAGGTCGTCGGCTTTGACGGGTTGTTCCGTACGCTTGCTGTGCCGCATCAAGGATGCCATCAAGCTCCCGATGGAGCGGTTAAGTGCTTGATGTACTTGTTTGTTGCGAGAGGATCAGTTCCGTGCCTGGGGCCTGGAATTGAGGCCAGCAGTTTGGGAGTTTCATAGCATTGAGTGTGAGTGTAGTGCGAAGGTGAAACTCTGAGTAGTTTCTCTGTGCCACGCATTGCCTGCTTATGTGGAGGCAACAGCACTGGGACAAGCAACAAATGTACCACACGCGAAAGCAGGCGATGCCAAGGCTCGCTCCTTCGAGAAGCGTTACCTTGCACTTTGTTCACTCGTACTCCCAGTGATCATCGATGAATAATTATCCGATTTAGCTAAGGGTTAAAACGATTACATTTTTAGCACAAGGTGCTCAAACCATCTCAAAGAGCATGTCTAGTTTGAGAGAATTCCGCAACTGCCAGCTTGGAGCAACATCGGTTGACGCCGTCAAGCGGCAGCGACTTACCATGAGCGTGGCTGGGTTCAGGTTGCAGGTGTACCCTTTCAACGGGAATTCCATTGGAGACGCGGTCGGAGTCCTCATCTATGGGGACCCGGCCAGCTTCGATTGGGAAGTGGACCACCCTCGAGACTCAGGCTGTCTCGAGGCGACCGGGCCACAGCCACAGCCCTTGTAGGAGAGCGCCGAAGGCGAGTGCCTCCGCAGGACGGAGAGCGCGAGGATCTTCGTCTCTCAATCGGAACTCTTCCGCTCTTGGCCGGCGCCTGGCCAACCGGGCGAACGTTTTAGCGATATAACTGGAGATTGTCGGGCTTGGCAACCAAAAAGCCTCAGCTGACGACCGCAAATCTGAGTCCGTGTGTGCTGCTCCCCCTGTCGAGCATTACAGCGTGTTAAGTGGCGTTCACTTGCGTGAAGGCCACGCCTTAGGTGGATCTTTTAGACGACCACAACCATTCTCATCGAGATAAGGGCCAAACAAGGTTGTGCTTTTGCAGATTCCGGGGAACCCCACATCCCGTCGAGGAACAGCCATTCTAACGCAAACGGCAGCGATGCACCCGACTGGTTGGATGTCAAGGGTCTACCGAAGTTCGATTTATGAACATAGTCTGCCGGTATCTGCCGGTGGTTTAAATTCGGCGGCACGGCGTTTGGAAACCATCCTCACGTGTTGGACCTCCTGGGCTGGAGTCGCAGCTGTTGTGCGATGTGACCGCGCTTTGCGAAGCAACCCTTCGTGCGAAATGGTGCTCCGCTCCGGTGCTCGGAGCAATGGTCCGTAAGGATGTGTAACGTGCAGATACGTCGCAGCTGCAGTCGGTCATCGGTGAGTGTTGCATTGCCAACAGTACCAGGACTAGGATGCGGCACGAAGGATGTTACCTTGCTCATGCTCAATGGTTAGCAGCAATAGGATTTTGAGACGGATTTCTATCCTCATGGATGAGGACAAAGCGCGAATCTTGGATCCGCTGCGGACCAAAGCGATTCGAAAGCCGCCTCGTCTTATCACCCAACCACTGAGTGAGAGCCTGTGGGTGTGTCACTGCGTGTCATGCCTGTCAGCCCAAAACTTTTGTCCCAGGCGCACGCGGAGGCCTCAGCTCACGCAATCGACCAAACACACTCATTTCCGATTTGACCACGGGTACGTATGTAGTTAACTCGAGTCTTGGGAGGAACAGCAGGAGGAGGCAGGGGAGGAGGAGGGGCCAGGGACCATACTCGAGGACTCGGACGCGGTACCCGACCTCCCTGCCCTTAGAAGGTTCGCCTTACGCCCGACCATTCCAAGGGGCATGACATCATCGTTTTGTCGGCCTTTGACGGGGTGGGGGCGGCCCACATGGTTGACACGCGCACGCCTACTTGCAGGCAACGCCTGTTGATCGTTTCGTTCTCATGCGGCACGGCGGCAACCTGGTGGAGGACCACGAGGAAGCAAGCCTGAGGCTATGTCCAACCTGAGAATGCCTCTGTGACGGCGGCAGGATGTGGCAGGGGATTTTGGAGTAAGGACCAAGGCTGTGCAGATGTTCATTTCAGTCGCATTTCCCAACGGTTCTTGCTTTGATGAAACAGTGGCGCGGGTTGACCATTGTGTTTGACGGCCGGAGATCTGTAGTGGACCTCCTTTTCAGGACGGGTCAAGTGTGTTAAGTAGGACGCTAAGAACAAGGGTGCCTGCGTTGGGACCAGCTCGATGCATACGGCCACCAAGTATTAATCACGTAGCCGACAAACCGAACAAGATCATTTTTTTTTCATTCTCCGTGGTTGAGTCTTCTACCGGCAGTCGCCTAGCATACAAATTGTTGAATTCACATGCACACGGCAATGCTGGTGTTCCTATGAGGCCATCCAGCGAAAAACAGAACGCAAGAAACACTGAGAACTCAGCGCCCTGAGCTAGCTGAAAAAAGCCCACCCCCGAGGCAGAAATCGACAAGCTGGTAGTGTGCACTCGGGGGTTGCAAATCTGAGCTTCTCAAGCCCATGCAAGGGACGTTATCACACCCCAAAGCGGAAGGTATCCATCCTCCATCCTTCAAAGCTATTCTGGATACACACTTTGTGCATACAGGCTTCCCTGCGAGACAGGACTCGCTAAACGATTGCAGCGCTCGCAGCTGAAAGTTGTCTGCGTCGGCATGGCAACATACCTAAGGCAGCAAGGCTCCTCTAAAGGGGCTCCCAGGAGAGGAAACCGTAGCTGCGGGACCCTCAAACATGTGCCAGACGATCCATGCAGTGACGATGTGTACAAAGATTGGACATACATGCATCCGACATGTGCATTAAAAGAGGTATGCACGCCTCCAAGCTCTGGTTGAACGATGTTGAACGATTCGCCAAACATCCAACCGTCATACTATACTATAGTTGGATGCCCTCCAGGCTCTGGTTGAACGCATAGCCAAATGTCAAACTCTGCCGGCTGCTGGGTACCCCGACCGGCCAGAAAAGGATAAATTCACAACCGACCGGGCAGCTGCAGCAACACCACAGGAGAATGTGACAAACAAACTGTCCAAACAGGGACTGCCGCTTTGCAAAATGCCAAAAACTCGTGTGGTCCCGGTTGAGTTCGGAGGATTCGGATCCCAAGGGACCGGATAGAAATCTATGGCGGATGCCGATGTCCTTGCATATCCTTGCTTGATTTTTGGATGGCGTAGGTAGTACTTCAGCCGCTCGTGTGCAACATTAACGTTGCACATAAATCTGTCATCCCTGTGCCGTTTTATCGGTGGAAAAGATTGCCGAAGGAGATTTGATTAGATTTGATCTTGATTCGGGAGGCATGATCACGTGGATTGGAGTTATACGGTCAAGGGTCACGCAGGTCGCTGATAGTTTCACTAAACCAACATAACCAACGCACCCAAACTGCATTTTGAAGATGGTACAGACGGGCAAGACTCAGTAGACCAAAGTGGCGCACCGAAAACCAACCTGGTTCCTTTCATTTCCTCTCTTAAGTTGCGCACAGAACTAGCTCACCACCGTCCCTTACACCGACATCGTCACCATGGCGCTTCTTGCTTCCGGCCCGTACCGAAATCCGAAGTCAGGCGGACGGGTGGAGTTCGAGCCGCGCGCTTGTCAGGACATGGACGATCCGGACGCATCACAGCAGACGCCGACGCTTTGTCTGCGGATCCGTTCGGCCCACGACCTGAGGCGCCGATCCTCTACTTTCGTGTTGAGGCCGACCGCTATGCTCTTTGCAGGACCACCGACACGGGAGACATTCTGGATCCGTCGCTGGCTTATCGGTCATCGCGTCACCCCACCCGCCCTGCGGTCTGTGAGGTACGTCGTGGTGCGTGCCGATGGTCATCAGTGGCAAACACCGTGTTGAACTCCGAACTTGGGTTCGCTGTCAAGTTCACTAGTTCAGCCATTGCACCGGACTCACCTGACTATGTCAATGTGTTTGTTCTGCCGTTGCGGCTCTTGCAACTCAGAGCTTGCGACCAAACCTATCTCTAGTGACATGTTTTGCTTGGAGACTCTTGTGTCATTTCGACTGCGGTGTCCCCGAGGAAAGCGAACCAAAGCTGCGTAAGTTGCACATTTCGGGTCAGGTGACATCGCATGACACATGCAATTACGTAAGTTTACGTCTTTGCGGTGGACGTACGAGTCCATGAGCATCTCTTGTCCAACCTGTCATGTGGAGCCTCGGGGACGAGAAGGAGGAGGGTTCGCCAACTCACGCGGCGCTGCGGGAGGATGCGGCCGGTGATGTGCACGGCGCCTCTCAGGACTTCGCCGTGAATGTCTCTCTATGAACTTGGGGTAATCCGCAACTGAGCAGGAGGTCGTGGCCCTGGAAGAGAGCCTCGCGGGAATCCCCAGCCAGAACGAACGTGGGTTCAGCACGGATAAGATGCGGTGCCTGCGGTGCGCTGAGTCTCTCCGTCTCTGAGGCGCCGGCGCCAGGGCGGGGCCCCGGCCCAGGGGGCTCTGGTCTTCTTGGCCGGCTCTCGCCACGGTTCCTGGAGGATCAAAGTTTCGATGACATGTGCTGCATACTGTAGCATCCAGCCAGCAACAACTTGTAAGTTAAGTCAGTTTCTAGCAGTGGGACTTGCGTACCCTTGTATACTTCTAGCTTAAGTGCATAAGCAGTACTCACTGAGATAGCAGCGCCTGGTTGGTGTTGCGCGCTGCGACTTAGTGGCTTGAGTAGGAAGGCATGGTTCTTCGCGGCTGGTGGCGATTATTGTTAATGTTATTGTTATTGTTATTGTTATTGTTGTTCTTACTACTAGTATGGACAGCAGCAAAGCATTTCCTTTGTTAGTTTTGTTTGATCCCAGTTTGACATTGTTCTGATCCGAAAGTTGGTAATCTGAATCTTGAGTATACCTTCCAGGAGATGAGATATTTTGATGTTTGTTGACACCTGTTTTGATTTGATTTTGAGCACAGACATTCGGTTTGTGTTGACCCCAACGTGATTTTTGATCCTTCAGCCAGTGCAGGGGTAGCAGCAGAAGTCGTAGTCGTCGTCGTAGTCGTAGTAGTAGGAGGAGGAGGAGTAGGAGGAGAAGGTGGTGGTGGTGGCGTCGTTGGTGTTGCTGTCGGTGCTGTAGTTCTTGTTGGAGGATGTTGAGCAGGACAGTACGTACTTTAGCGGGCATTCAAGTTTTGAGTGGTTTGGAGCAGTGGTGGTGTTCTAAAAAGGCAGCATCAGCCCTCGGAGGCGGTGATGGCACCAGGCGCAAACATTGGCATCAACCAGGCTCGGAAGTTGGGTCCCACAGTATACGTAGGAATTTTCATCGTGCTTGCAAGTCTCAACGTGCGGCTGCGAGTGCTTAGGCTGGCTGGCTGCAATTTGAACCTGGCGCACATGCCCACATCATGGCCCAGCACTCTGCCGATGAGATGCAAATCATCTTGTACCGTGCCTTGGCTGCTTCCAAGGAATCGCACAACAAGTGCAACACAGAGTTGCCAAAAAGTCCAAGAGACAAAGTAGAAGCAACCTTTCGAAAGAGTTGTTTGGATATCAGTGGCATGTGTTTGCAAGGCGGTCGTGAACTGGTGCTTTACGATGCGCACCGCCAGCTGGCCTTCGCCCGACGCTTGACCAAGGAGCAGGCGCAGGTGCTTGTTCACAACCGACGACACAGTTCCTGCCCTTTGTGCAAGCAAGCGTTGAGCGAGTCCTGGGCTTTCGTGGTGGAGGGCTACTGGGAAACCATACGAAAGGTTTTCTCCACCAATGCTGGTGAGAAAGAGACAGCTGCCATGGCACAGCTGCACAGCATTGCTGTAGGCTTACTGAATACTGGCTACTACGCCCGGTTCTTTCGTGAAGAGCGGAAACTTGGATCGGGCTCATTCGGGGCCGTGTATCTGTGCACACACATGATGGATGAAATCGAACTGGGACTTTTTGCCGTCAAGAAACTGGCCTTGGGAGATGATGCCAACAGGCTTCGGCAGGTGGTGCGGGAAGTGAAAGCTTTGGAAAAGCTACGACACATGAATGTCATTGATTACAAGCACTCATGGCTGGAGATCGACCGACATTCAGAGCTCTGTCCATACGTGCCCTTCCTGTACATCCTAATGGTGACTTGGCGAAAGCTGAGAAACTGAAAGCATATTGTCAAGGTGTTGTTGTTGCTGCGGTTGCTGTCCCCTAGCTAAGGAATACTGCAACTATGGCTCGATGGAGAACTTCCTGTGGCCAAGAACCCCGGGTTTCATTCGAGGCAGATCGGACAATTCCAAGCGAGCTCGGGAGCTTACAGAGGAGCTCATCTGGCACTTCTTCCATGGCACCACGGCCGCAGCTCAGCCAGCGCTTGCCATTCCTTGGTGCTTCTGTGTAACGAGTGGTTTCTGAGGCATGTGCAGCGGGCTGGACCACTTGCACTGCCGTGGGATTCTACACATGGACCTGAAACCGTCCAACATCATGCTGCACATGGACGAGACTGACACTTTGCCCAGGCCGATGCTGTCCGACTTCGGCACATGTCACATCATCGGAGAAGGCCCTTTATCAGAGCATGGCGGATATGCGGTGGAGTTCTGCCCGCCAGAGCGACTGGAAAGGCAGGAACTTTGTGAGAAGGGTGACATGTGGAGTGCAGGTCTAGTGCTGTACTCCATGTGCTATGGAGATCTCCCATACCACAGCGACGATCCTTTGGAATGTCGCCGTCAAGTTGAGAGCCACAAGGTTCTGCCTGAGCCGGTAGCAAATATTGCCTGGCAAAGAAGAGATGAGCGATTCTGGAATGTCGTTTGTATCCTGACGTCCCGGCAGCCTGTCGCTAGGCCGTCTGCCCGAGAGTGCGAGGTCTTAGCAGCGCAGGAGCTTGCGCGCCTGGCCATGGCGCCCAAGTCGCCAATGAAAAGCTTGAACTCTCCCTCCATGCACCCGCTTGCTGGCCCGCAAATGATCATGGATTCCTCCTCGCTGCCCCAGCTGCAAGATGGCGAATTGAATTGAGACGACTTGAGAGGACGCTGGACACACGGTCGCATGGCTGCTGGTGTGCTTGGTGGCCACGCATGAGCATGGGGTGCTTGCAAATACCTCCCATCAGAACGAAGGCAGAGGCGTGGCGACGCGTTGAAGATCGATGAAGCATGTTGAAGTACCAGCTCCACTAGGCCTCACTAGGCGTACTGGGCGAGCAATTGGACGAAGAGCTCCAATGTGCTGCCGGGTCTGTCAGTCTGATTGAACAGTCTGCTAGACACCAGTAGTGGAAAGCAGAGGGCTAAACAGTCATGTTGTGTCACCGGCAAGCATCTTAAAAGAAAGCTGCAGACGCGCCACCTCGCGAAAGCTTGTTGCAACATGTGGACTCCACCTGGGTGAATACTCCTTGTCTCGCACCGTACACTTCCAGCTCAGGGCATTGACCAACAACTGTGATCCTGTCTGGGCGACCGACAACGAGTGCGAGCCTTGTGGTACTTGTACCTGGCCAAGTGCCAGCGCCAGAGCTTCAGCTCTCAGGTTTGTGCACGCAGGGCCTGCTGAACTCTTGGTGCTCGAGGCCGATACACGAAGCGAGAAACCTGTAACGATGATTGCCATAGCTGATGCCCTTTCGCCGGTTACAGGTCATGGATGCCAGCGGCCCGCGAAGCCTGGGAAAAGCAGTGTTGAGCACAGCAGAGCTGGGCAAAGGCCACGGCTTCCGAAATGTTTAATCGGAAAATGGCAGCTAAATGCGCAGCTGCGCAGGTGTTTGGCACCGAAGGACTTTGCCGCTGGACGGCAGTGGAGAGATCTCCATAGAGGTGTCGCTGGCACATGCCGGCAGGAAGACGGAAAGTGAGGGCGATGCCAGGTCCGCTGCGATGCTTTGCCTTTCGGGCACTGCGAACCCGTGAAGGCCAAGCTCGGCTGCTGCCAACATTGATTCCTTGCCATTTGCCTGCCGTGTCTTCCAGGAACCGTCAAAGATTTCGACAAAGCGCAGCGCCGAGAGACATGTTGTCATCCGCCCCGAATCGGGCCTCGCTTCTGTTTCCAAGGTGTGACGACTCTCGGGGTGCTTCCGAAAGCATCGAACCGATGGGGATGGCGCCTGTCCTCGGCTGCACAGCATGTCAGCACAGTGTGGCAAGCGCATACGAGTGCACTCAGGTGCGTGGGACCCAGATCAGGCTGCCACAGGCAAGGTTGCAGGTTCTGTGCATGTCAGAGGATTTGTGGAAGCTGCTGCCAGGACTGGGCAGATGTGCAGGACAGCATGATCGAACATTCGCAAGTACTGCGCGGGGACGCAGGGGCGGCTGTGCAGGAGTCTGCAGACGAACTAGAACTAGCACCAAAGGACCGGTGAATCCATGTCACTGCGAGTATGTCTGAGTTTGGCTGAGAAAGGCAGGTGGCTCTGCTGACTCTGATACGTGCGCATGACTAGTTCTCGCACATCATGCCCCGCCGCTTATGTTCACCGGAATGGAAGTTTGGTGAAGCAGGACTTGAATTGCGAGATGTTTCGAGGGTTTCTGATGGCACACTGTATGCTGGCATGTTTGTTTGCTCTGTGTAGAGTGGTGTAGAGTGTAGAGCTGTTATTTCTCACCTCTCACATGTTTCAACGGAGTCTTGCAGCTGCTAGCCCCGCGGGATGTCGTGATGCAAGATATGCAAGATGAGTTCGAGGAGCTCTCATTCGGGCGGAGCTCTGACCCTCACAGGAACCGGTCCGTCGAGTCTTCGAAGTCCGAGAACCACATTCGAGTTTTTTTTTTCGCAGGTCTGTGAGCACCTTCGAAGCACCCGGGGACTTGTTCGGTGAGACCCGATTGGAGGCCAAGTGCAGTGTGCCGAGCAGCCCAGCCTGGTCAGCCGTCTTCCGGTAAAGAGAAGGTCCCCGACCCCGCTTCGTGGCTTCTTGGGCTGAGTAGGCAAGGCACGGATGTTATCAAAAGTCCAGCACGGGCTTTGGCGAAAGATGCGAAAGGCTACAACAGTCCACGACAAGTGGGCAGCAAGCAACAAGCTCAGACCAATTCTGGAGGTCAGCTTTGGTAGTGGCAGCATCGGGAGAGTCATCGTCCCGGGGTACTGTTACACCTGGCGAGGGAAACGCGAATGTGTATGCCAACTTGGCCCGTGGACGACTGAGTGCCCTCTGCAGAGTCTGCCTCTCTTTCTGCCTCCTTGGCATTCCTTGTCAAGGCATGCAGGAGCGGCGGCAGGAGCGGCAGAGCTTGCTCACCAAACGCGATGCCAGGGGCCCAGTGTGTCCTTTTCATTGCCGATTCAATGTCCATGCGTGACAGGTGCGTGGCAGCGTGGAGGTGGTGTAAACATGCGTAAAGGTTCCGTCTCGCTTGATTGCTGTGTGGGTAACTGGAAGGCGGATGATGCGGCGGTGCAGAAAGTTTGGGACTCGGAACGCTACCATGTCCATACGGTCTTGCTTTACGCCATCCTGTCAGGCACTCAACAAGCAGAAGTCCGCAAGCCCAGTGAAATCTTTTTAGTTGGAGTTGTGACGAAGATTCTTTTTGGGGTCATCGAGGCTCATGAATCAGGCTGCCCAGGAGCCTCGCCCACCGTCTTTTGTTCGCCTTGATTTGAGTCCGTGGTCTTGCAGGCACATGTCATGACCTCGTCAGGAGCAGCTGCAAAAACTGCTCAAAAAGCTCCAAGATCTCGAGGTTTCCACCCCCTATTCAGCTTTACTTGCATGTGTGCCTGTGTTCTGTCATGACGAGTTCTATTTCTGCTTGCGCTTGGACTAGATTATAGATGCTTTTGAGGATGATGCAGTGCGAGCCAGAGAAGCTCCTGCAGTCTCTCCGAAGCCTCCTGTTGAACACGGAGCTTCGCCAGGGCCGTAGACGTGTCCACGGCATCTCTGCAAATGCGGTTTTTCATATCTGCCATGCTTCGGCCTTGTGCCTCCTCGGCCTTCGGAAGTGCAGCTTTGAGTTCTTGGGCCCCTGCTTGCAGGTGCAATACGAGCACCCTGCTGCCGTCGGCACTGCAGCCGACTGCAGCAGCGGTAGCGACGTCTCCGCTGCTCGGACCTCGGACACAAGTGATGGAAGCTCCAAGGCAGAACCTGCCGCTGTGAGGTCTGCCAAGCCGAAGGCAAGCCCTTCGGATAGAGATCCTGGTCCTACCGGGCCTAGAGCATCCTCACCCTCACCGCCCTCTGTCAGATGCCCGGAGTCGCCTCCTGCCCCGAAAGGTATACCCCACGCTCGCTAGGCCACACCGCCTGCATCTTCAACTTCGAGCAAACCAAAACCTATCGCCTTCCAGGAGAGAAGCGCATGACGCGCCTTGCAGTCTGCCTGTCCCATCTGTCCCCGTTGTGGGTCGCATTACAGGATCGGTTTGAGACTGCCATCGCTATCTTTGGCAAGGCCAGCGTCTTGCAAGTGTAATTTGTATGCTGTCCCAAATTGATGTGGGTGATTGGCCTCATTGGCCTCCGGACTCTGGCCGGGAACTACCCGCCTTTGAGGCGGACTAATTGGACTGCCTTTGGAGTATGGAAGACTTGTGTTCGCAGCCTTCAGCTTTTTCTCCCCCTCCCACAGTCTTAGAACACGAGAATGGTCCACAGCGGGCCGCTTGTCAACCACGCACCGATGGTTAGTTACTGGTGATTTCGAACTGCTTTGCCGAGGGGACACGACCAATACGGTCGGACGGTGCCTTTAGTCTCTAACGCCCAGAGTCTAACCCCCAGAGTCTGGAGGTGAAGAAGGGCGACGGTTGTTTGCGGGGAATGAGCCAAGCTGTCACAACTCGCAAGCTGAGCATGTCGAACAACTGCGATTCGATTAACTGATTAACGGATCCAGGATAGAGATGTGAATCATTGTTATAGTAGTAGTGTTTTTTTTTTTTTTTGGGAGGGGGTCCTGTCATCTCGGTTTCTTGTCCGTAAAATCATGTTTTGCAGGCTTGGCTTCTTGGCTCGGCGTGTTTCTCTAAGCTTTTTGATTTCTGGGTCAGCAGGGTGGTCGTTGTTGCGGATGGTTCTTGACATCTGGGATCTTCGGGGCTGTAAGCCAAGCGACTTGGCGGGTGTTGACGGGAAATGAGTGCATGTTACACCTTGTTGCTTTGCTTTGTGCAGTTTTTTCTTAGCCATTCCACTGCTTTCGTTAGCTTGTGCTACCCTTGTCTAGCTTGCTACTGGTATTGGGAAAGCTTGGAGCCTACAGAAGCCCTGTAGAAAGCTGTGAAGACCCGGGCGGACGAAAACTCGGGCAGTGCGATGGGTGTTTTGGTGGGTCGTAGTCGGACCATTTTTTGCTTTCATTCGGCAGGTCCTTGCAAGAAATACTGAGCTTTGAGAAGCATTTCTAAGTCTTAGTAGCTTTTAATTCGAGCTTTTCTTAGCGTTCAGGTTCTCTAGCTTTGCATAGCACTTGGGGGTAAGTCGGTACTTTCCTTTGCACGTGCATCTTCTGTCCGCGGATAGGTCTAAATTCTAAATCTTCTCAGCCCATGCAGCCTTTTGCGTCGCAGTCTGAGGGCCGTTCAGCAGGTGCCAAACACAGTCAAACGCATGTTTCTAGACCTCCATAAATTGGCTGTCTAAATGCGTCCAAGCTTGTGGTCAGAACTTTATTCAGCGGCTCCGTATAGTCATATTCAACTGACTTTGAAGCTTACACGGGCTAAGATCGAGTCAGAACATACAGCCGTGATACTGCTTAGACGAAAATCCCTCTCTACTTCCTCGCTCGTTCTCTCGTTGCTTCTCTTCCACATCTCCCCATCACCCTCATCTCTCTACCTAGCTCTATCTCTCTATCTCTACCTCTCTCTGTCTCTCTTTCTATCTCTCCTTCTTTCTTTCGTTCTTCATTTCTTTCGCTATTTATGTCTCTATTTATTTATGTTTTTTTTGGAAATCTCTCTGTTTCTTCAAAAGCATAAACGCAGGCTACGCATCCACACATGGTTATGCTGAGGTTGTAGAGCCGCGACGCGCAAAGCATAAATAAGAAGTTACAGGTAGCTAACCAGCTAGGTAACTGACAATCTGACCAGCGACGGGCTGGCTGACAGACTGACCGACCGACCGACCGACTGAATGACTGAAACGTACGCGATACAAATCTTCTGCTCCGACAACAGGATGGTCTGTGTACCCATGCAGAAAGCATTGTGGATAAGCCCAGACAGGAACAAGAGCGGGTCAAAACGCTGGGAACGGAGGGTTAGCTTTTGTATGTATGTTATAGTTTTGTGCATGAGTCAAGAGTCAAGTGCATGTATGTGCATGAACATGTGCATGATGGAGCCTATATACGAGAGTTGTTCTAAACCCCCGGCTCTTTACCGTAGACTAACAGCGCACGTTAATATTTGGATTCATGTTTGGGACCTAGAAAAAACATGACGCCGCGCAAGCCCGCGCAAGGGCGAGCGCAAGTTCGGCGCAAGGGGATAAGAAGCGTTGTTAAGCTACCTAGGTTAATATGGTCGGCCTGGTGTAGAGTGTAC
>CAJNJA010008758.1:4680-14991 GCA_905231915.1 Symbiodinium necroappetens | reverse complement strand
GGGGTTTAGGGGTTTAGGGCTTACCAGAAAATTCTTCGACCTACGTGAATGCAGCTGATGCCGGGTCTGGGTTCGTGGTGCAGAATACGAGACTATCGGTTTAGGGCTTCGGGTAAAGCAGGACGTGGAGAAGGGAGGGATTATGTTTCTTCCTGGGGTTCCATCTCATAGTAACCATAGTAATGCAAAAACCCTCTCAAAGGAACTACTATGGAGCCTATGGGTAGGGTGCCTAACCCCTAAACCCTAAACCCGAAATCCTAAACCCTGAACCCTAAACCCTAAACCCTGAATCCTAAACCCTAAACCCTAAACTCCATGAGTCAAAAGAGCTTGAAACCCTAAATCCTAAGCCCCAACCCTAAACCCCAAAACCATAAATCCTAAACCCCAAACCCTAAACTCAATGGGTCAAAAAAGAGCTTGAAACCCGAATCCAACGGCCTCGAGGAGCTCTTCGCCAAGCGAGCTGCTCCAAGGAAGCCGTTCGTTGCTGCCTCATTTTGGGGGTTTAGGGTTCAGGGTTTGGGGTTTAGGGTTTAGGGGTTTATAGGGGTTTAGGGTTTAGGGTTTTATAGGGGTTTAGGTTTAGGGTTTTAGGGGTTTAGGGTTAAGGGTTTTATAGGGGTTTAGGGTTTAGGGTTAAGGGTTTAGGGTTTCGTTGGTGCGTTGGATCAAGTTCGGGTAGGATGGGCTTGGCGCGAAGAGCTTTGGGGTTTAGATTTGGGGGCTCTGGGGTTGAGCCTTTGTGCTTGTGCCTGGCGTGCTGCTTTGATTAAGTTGGGTGTCTTTCTACATTGTGGTTCCTTTTCGGGCCCTCCGAAGGCAGCTTCCAAGTCTTGTGGCAAGGGTCCGAAGAGGAACCCTCGTTCACAGAGCACCCTTCCGCCGTTATGCAGTGGCAGGTTAATGTCAGGGTCTACCAAGTTTTGATGGGTTCGCTGCCGGCTTCTGGTTTTTGAGGTTTGCAAGCCTGTTGCACGGATGTATAGATAAAGTTTAGGCATGACCGTTGCACGGGCACGAATTATGGCTTGCGTACCGGGGGGGGAGGATTTCGCAAGCATATTTTTGTTGTACATGTACCGATCTGTTTGAAACCAGCTGTGGTTGACTTCAAATCACCATCACCTTTGTTTCGGGCAAGAGAGTTAATGGAAGCTAAAGAACTCGTAACAAATACTCCTCTGCCGAAGTTAGTGTGGAACCCTTGCCAAGTAGGACCATGGAATACGGCTCCCATGAAGTTTTGCAATCCTGCTAAAGGTCATTCTAATTTTGGGGCCTTAGAGGAAGTAGAGACCCGGAACTACGAGTTTAGGGTTTAGGGGTTTACGGGTTTAGGGTCTAGGGGTTTAGGGTTTAGGATTAAGCTCTAAAGCCCAGCACCAAGTCAAAGCTCACGAACCCCCACAAGAAGCATAATGGCAGCCTATGGTACTGGATCTTCTGAAGCCGGTGCCATAACAACGACTTCATGTTTCACAGTTTGTGGACCTTCGATTAGGCTAGCACTTGTGAAAGGGATCAAAAAGGCTTAGTAAGGCCGATACGTAAGATAGCCCGGCTCAGGGTCGTCATATCCTCAAGTACAAAGCCCATATAAAAGACATCCTTGCGCCCAAACCCTAAACCCTAAATAAACCCCAACCTTTCCCAGGTCGAGGTGAACACCGGGCTCAACACGAGCCTGAAGCGCCCGAAGAGCGCCGACAGCCCAGTGGGTACTTGCAGGAGGGCTTAGGGTTTAGGGTTTTAGGGTGTAGGGTTTAGGGTTTAGGGTTAAGGGTACTTGCGGGGAAGGGTTTTAACCTTAAAGGATTCCTGCTGTTCAGGGTTACTATATGGACCAGGGTTCTGAGTGGTTGAAAGAGGTTTAGAGTTTACGGATTGTAGAGTTTACATAGGGGTGCGGGTTACGAGTTCGGGGTTTGTTGTGGAGAGTTTTAGAGTTCGACGGCATGGCACCTCAGGCTGCCCAGCAAGGAGCTTACGATGCACTGCAAGGTATTCTCCAGCTTCTGGTGTTCAGGGTCCTTCTCTGAGTTCCAGTGCAGCCGGCCACACGTGCCAGGATGACAACGTTTTACAGATGGCGGCGGTATTTCTGGATGCAACTCTGTATCCGATATCCAGGGGGCAATGCAGCCGCAGCTGTCAATTGGTACGGCGCCCGGTCAATCTCAAGCACGAGGGCAACCAGGGCAGCACCAGACGCAAGTCCATGTTTACATCTATGGGCCGCGGGAACACCCAGCTTCTTTTTGCAAGCGTGCCTGATGCATTTGAGACCCCAAACCTCGAGAACCGTAAACCCAAGCCTTTGAAACGTCCAACATCCTCCACCCCTGCGACACCCACCTGTTTGCTAGGGTTAGAAAAAGCACAACCACTGTCTCAAGGCCCCGAAACACGAGACGCGTCTTGCATTGCCATGCTTGGCAATCACTGATGCTACCCTATAAACCCTGAACCCTGAACCCTATAAACCCTAAACCCTAAAAACCCTAAACCCTGAACCCTATAAACCCTAAACCCTATAAACCCTAAACCCTAAGCCCTAATCCAGCTCCGCAGCTCCGGAACCGTGGACTTCCGTTCATGACCTCCATAGCTAGGGATTGCCCGCGATGTAACCTTTAGGGGGTTTAGGGTTTAGGGTTTAGGGTTTAGGGTTATGACATCCTACCAAGCCCCGATACAACCCTGTGTAAAATCTTCCCAAAACCCTAGCTTAGGCCCGAGATATGCGGAATCAATGCGGAATGAAGGGCTTCCCATAGTTTTAACACTACAGTCGTCTATAGTCCAAGGTAAGGTTTTTAGGGGACGAAAGGAGGGCAGTATTTTTGATTCTTCAGGTTGTTCAGGGCTATACCGCTAGATCTCCCACTGCAGCGCCCTCGTGCTAGTTGTCATTGCTAGACCCTAAAGGTATAGGCGTTGGCTCATGTGTTGTTGGCAGAAGAGACCAGCCACAACAACGCCTGAGCCAAAGGCCTAATTAAGAACTCTCAGCGCCACCAATACGACATAACCATCCAATCCATCGAAAGCGTTTGCAGCTTGAGCAAGGTGAGGGAAACCCTCGCATCAAACGGACCAACACTACATCCTGCAGGGCCAAAGCGCAACTGGTACTGTAGTTTGGAGTTCACGAATGTCAATAGATGTGTTTGAAGGTACAATTCTGGTCAGTCTGCTACGTAGTAGGATTCAGAAGCTTATGTGAGCATCGGCATTATCGGACACCCACATAAGTGGGCCATGGAGACTCTGGACGCGCTGCATGTCTGCAGGATGTCGGGAGAAGAGATCGCTGTACCCCGGGATCAGCTGAGCACTGTACGGGCCTTGAAACAGCGGCTGCATGGGCTTTGCGGCGTCTCGCGTTTCAGGCAGAGGCTCACTCATCAGGGCACGGTCTTGGTTGATGACGCCAGGTTGGACGCAGAAGTGACTGACGTGGAATTGCTTGTGCTGCCCTTCTCTGACACTTCTGAAGAGCAAGCGGAAGAACTCTGTGAGGCGGCAAGGGATGGCAAGGTGGTGAAGGTTGAAGAGCTTCTGCAGCGACCCCAAGACCCAAACCTCGCAATCACTGACCCGGAATCTGAGGACTTAAGCTGGGGTGGTGGTCCGGGCCCAGACCTTCTAACAGCCCTCTCAGAAGCAACCGAGCATGGGCACTTGGAAATAGTGCATTTGCTGTTGGAAGCAGGTGCCCGCATTGAAGGGCCCGCCAACGACGCTCTTGCTCATGCAGCCCGCAAAAGCCACATCGACATCGTCCGGTTGCTTCTGCAGGCCGGTGCGGACAAGGACGAAAACGGGGAAGTTCTTTCAGCGGCATCCTCGGGTGGCCACGTGGAAATGGTGCAGTTGTGGTTGGAAGCCGGCACCCACGGCGAAGGGTCTTGCAACAGAGCTCTGAACAGAGCTCTTTTCAGCGCAGCCAGCAGAGGTCATACTGACATCGTCCGGTTGCTCCTAGAGGCCGGAGCGGACAAGGATGCATGTGAGATAAGGTATGGTTCTCGCACAACAGTTTTGGCAGCGGCAACCGAAAGTGGACACTTGGAAGTAGTGCGCTTGCTCTTGGAAGCCGGCGCCAGTGTCGTGTGGGTCGACGGAGCTTTGGTCAAGGCAGCCCGCGGAGGTCTCATCGATATCGTCCAGTTGCTCTTGGAGGCCGGTGCGGACAAGAACGCGTATGACCCTGGGTTTCCGGTTCTAGCTGGTCGTACAGCTCTTGCAGCAGCAGCTGAGTACGGGCACTTGGAAATAGTGCGGCTTCTCCTGGAAGCCGGTGCCTGCGTTGAGCGGTCCGCCAATGAAGCTCTCGTCACGGCGAGGATGCGTGGTTACGTGGACATTGTCAAGTTACTCCTGGATGCAGGGGCCACTTAACAATGGTTTGGCAGCGGCCCGATATTGATGACTTTTGGCCAGATCTGTTTCTTATATTCGTGTCGGGCAGCCGTTATGCCACCGCAGATGACCGTCTTAAGCAAATCTACTCCATCTCACAGGTTGCAGCAATGACGCTGGGACTCTTTGTTGCCTAGTCTGCTTGGATATGAAAGCAACGATAAACCGAAACCCTGAAACCCTAGAACCCTAAAACCCTAAACCGGTAGGTCGGCCCCTTGGGAAACGGAGGGGTGCAACTATCACAGGCTTGGGGTGGTCCACAGCCCTGAAGATGCCTCAAGCTTAGCCCTAGGCCCCTAAGTAGTTCCTTTTTAAGGATTACCGTATAGGATTCTAAATATAAACCATAAATAGGGTTCAGGGTTTCCCTTTTTTGCGATTACCTTTTAGGATTCTAAAGATAAACCATAAAAAGGAACTACTTAGGGGCCTGAAGCTTAGCCCTACCCTCCAAACCGCAGGGCGCGATCCTTGAACTTCTCACCGAGAATCAACCCCTTGGGTCCGAGCCCTAATCCTTGAATCGTAGAGTCCGTAAATCACAACTCTCTATGATACGCCCGAAAGCCCAAATCCTGCACCACCCGAACGCCTACAGAGAACAACGGCTGGGACTGAGACAGCTACAGAACGGCGAGACCTTAGCAAGACAAGAAGAAATGACGTTGAACCTTTTTTCTAGCACACGAAGCTAGCACACGAAGCCCCCTTTTAGTACAATCTACCCTCTTAGTCACTCTAATTATCTTGAATGCCATGACAAAATAGCCCCTGATAGCACCAAACCGTGAACCCCAAACCTCTGTAAACCCTAGCCCCTGTATTCTAGAACCTAGAAACCCTCAAACAGGGGAACGCGTAAGGGAACCCGTACAGGACCCCGTGAAGCATCCGTACAAAAGAACCCCCACATATAGTCTCCATTGTAGTTTCTTTTTGGGGCTACCTTCTAGTCTTCTAGGATCCTTAACATAGCGAGAGCGAGAGCTGAACCCAAACGAAGGGTCTACAATGGAGACTATGGGTATAGCGCCAGACCGCTTAAGGCGCAGATGAGCGCGCTCTCGCGAGCTCGAAGCGCCAGTTCACTGGATCAAGGCCGGTTCTTTATTAGGGACTCGGATGGCTGAGGATTTGTTTGACGGGTTCCCTTTTGGTTGGTTCTTTTTGTGGGGTTGCTCTGTGTTGGTGCTTTTTGAGGGCTCCTTTTCCGGATTCCTTTGATGGGTTTCTTTGTTTTGTGTGTGTTTTGTTTTCAACTGTTGCCTTGCTGTTGGTTGTTTTGTTTGGGGTTGAATGGTTTCAGTACGGGTTTAGGGTGTATAGGGTTCAATGAGGGGGTGTTCTACATGAGCCTGAGGGTTGAAGCTTTTTAGGGCTTCGGGTTTAGATGGCAGCTGCTGCCTTTCAGCAGGGGTTTCAGGTAAAAGCGGTTGCGGAGAGGTGCTTGGAAGCGTGTGTGTTTGGGGTTTAGCGGAAGGTCCGAAATCCCTGCACACTATTCACTTTCGCACTGTTTAGGGTTTATGGTTTAGGGGGTTTAGGGTTTAGGGGTTTAAGGTTTAGGGTTTGGGGGTCTAGTTAGATTAGGGTTTAGGGGTTTAGGGTCTATGGAAGCCCTGGAGTCCTTCAGCCATGACCGGAAAAAGAGCAAATGGCAGGGAAGAAAGCCAAAGCCAAGGCGGCGGCAGAAATTCTTTGATCTGACACCTTCGGGGATTTCCGGCTACGTCTTAATTCCAACGACGGTGTGGATCGGCGCAGCTGCTTTAGAGCCCAAGTCATTGGTTGCTGTCTTTTTTTGCTCCGTCCTGTGCTCATGGTGGTCGTTATGGGGCCCAGATACGTCAAGCTGCACACTTCGAGCGTCGAAGTTTGAACAACGGATTCTGGACATCGGAAGCTGGAGGTGCCCTAAACCCTAAACCCTAAACCCCTAAACTCCCAAACCCTAAACCCTAAACCGTGGCTGCACATTTCGGCTTTATATAGGGATCCTCCGCCTTATCGGGCCTTCGGCTTTCAGAGTTTCCAGGAGTTTAGGGCCGATAAGGACCACCTTGCCCTTTTTTTTTTAGCTATGGCACCTAGGTATTTTAGGATTTAGGGTTTAGGGGGTAGATAGGAGTATTGGGGTGATAGAGTGTGATCAAGTATTGGGCTAATGATTGGTGGGGTGGGTGGTGCCATAGCCCAAAAGGGGCGAAGGGGGTCCTAACTTAGTTTACCGGAGCCCTTTTCTCTAAACCCTAAACCCCAAACCCTAAACCCTAAACCCAAACCCTAAACCCTAAACCACTAAACCCCCTCTCTTGGGGCCATCCCGAAGTTTCGCTGCCACTGTCATCCTACGCCCCGAACCTCCCCCAACTTCCCGCATCCCACCCCCAAAGAAGCCCGAAATCGTATCCTCAAGCCTAAGAAAGCCTTAGGAAACGTTCTGACATCACTTGTTTTTTTTTACAAACGCCCCTGACAACATGTTAAGTCCCGTCATGTGAAGCCTACACACCGTGATGTACACCCAAGGCCTTAAAACCTTCGACAACCCTAAACCCTAACCCCCCCTAAACCCTATACCCTACCCATAGGCTCCATAGTAGTTCCTTTTTATGGTTCATATTTAGAATTCCATAAGGAAGTCCCCCAAAAGGAACTACTAAGGAGCCTATGGGTATACCCTACTGCACTTTAAAAAAAAGCCCTAAAGTTTCAAACCAGTGAACCTTGGAGCCGATACCTGCTAGATCCAAAACCCGAGACCCACATCCTGCTCGCTAAGCCCTAAACGCACATTCTGAAATTTAGGGTTTAGGGTTTAGGGCTTACGCCCAAACACAAATAACTATAATAAGCTGATCTCTTAGACATTCAGAATAGCTCCGACAGTCTTTTGAAACTATCCCCCTAAGCCGTAAGTAGCCTTTATACAACGCCTTTAAGGATCCATAGAGGCGCCTTATTCCACTTGTTGGGTCCCCCGTTTTGGAACCAGCCCCAAGCTCTCCGAAGGGACGAAAGATGACAGTTGGCCCGTGCCTGTCTGCGCCCCAGCGGGTGATTCTTCAGGGCTTATGCCTTATGCATAACAGTTAGCTAGATAGACACATAGGTAGGTAGATGGAGAGAGGGATAGACGGCGATGACAGACAGGCAGGCAGACAGACAGACAAACAGACAGACAGATAGCTAGATAGATAGACAGATCGGTAGGTAGATAGAGAGAGCAATAGACAGATAGATACATTGATCGGTCGATCGATAGACTGCTATTAAGCTTACGAAAAACCATGAACATAGTTAAGACCTGGCCAGGCTATATTTACAGTGTATCCTTTCCGAACCTGTCCATCCTAAACCTGCTCACGTGAAATTAGGCAGGAAAATGCCTGAAAGCAGGGTGCGAGTGCGGGTGCAGGGTGCAACATTGAGGCGGTGGCACGAACAAGTGGATCTAACCTTGTTGATTCTGATCCCTTTGGACTGCCTTGTCTTGGCCATCATTCAGCTGTCTCGTAAAGTGTGCTGGAATGTCTCGCAGCCGAGCATGAGCTGGACATCGCCGTTGTCGAGGAGGTTCATGCGACGAATCGAAAGTTCACCCTGCTCGCGAGGGTGGGCTCCGTCGCTTGACAGCGTCACTGCGAAGTTCATTCTTCGGCAGAGCAGCTAGAGCTCTCACGATCCCGTCCCTTTAGTGGAGAAGCCGCGGTGAGAAGGTAAGCAGGAGCGCGTTGGCAAGAAGGGACGGGCTTTCCGACAGCCTTGTCACATGAGTATCATGCCTTGGGCAAGCACAAGGTTGCTGGCCAAGCGGCCACCGCTAAGGATTCAGGCGATGATCATTGTGTCAATCAGAGCATGTGTGGTCATCTTCTTGTGAGTCTCGTGCCTAATTCATATACTAGTGGCAGCAAATCTGATTAGAACAGGGTTCTGGGGCACGTACATCAATTTAAAGGCTATAATAGGGGCCAGGTTTGCTATTCATTTAAGACGTCCCGGTATCAGTCTACGAACCGTGTCCTTCTTGCACAAGCTAGACAGTGGGCAGCATAATACAATCCCACCGTTTTTCGTGCCGTTGCTTTCTCCGTCTAGATTGCGCTTCAGCTCCGTCTTGCGGTTACAGCCCAAGTTGTTTGTCAATTCTGCATTGCTGCATAGTGGTGCCAGGATAGAGTGCCATGTAGTGCTGGCACTAGCCTTGGCCCGACGCCCCCACCTTTACTCACGGTTGGCACAGCCTTAAAGCCAGTATCCAGTATCTTGGGGTATGTTGTTTGCTACAGGATATTTAAAAACCAAAGGACACAGAAATCACGCCAGCGCTTACTGATGTTTGCTCCGCCCATTAAGCCCTCAGCTGCACAGAGCCGCACATCACGGCAATTCGGACAGCATTCATCGAAGCAACGAGCAAAGGGGTTCAGCCCAGCCCGACGTATGTAAGGTTATAAGGGGTTGGGATCTCCTAAACCCTAAACCCTACAAGTAAGCTGCTCGAGCCCCTAGCAGCCCTAGCTGCAAGAGATCCGGGGCTGCCCGAAATCATCCTACGGCTGATGATATCAATCCTGCAGTACGCATTAGAAGCCCATTATAAGGAATAGACCCATAATTCCCATGGTTTAGGGTCCTTAAGGTAATGCAGGATCCCTAAACCCTACACCCTAAACCACCCTAAACCCTAAACCCTAAACCACCTAAACCCTAAACCCTACTAGACCCTAAACCCTAAACCACCCTAAACCCTAAACCCTGATTTCTATCATCAACCGTAGCAAGTTCCGGGCTTCCAGACGCGGGCCGATACGTGCTAGATTTCACGTCTTCATCTCCTCGGGAAACCCCAAAGCCCTACATCCCAAAAGCCCCTAAGCTTTACATCCTAAGTCCCCAAAAACCCCAAAGCCCTACATCCTAAAGTCCGCCTATATACATCCTAAGTCGCCCAAAACCCCCCAAGCCCATCTAAGCCCCACATCCTAAACCCCCAAAACCCCCTTAAGCCCTACAACCTAAGCCCCCCAAAACCCCTAAACCCCCAAAGCCCTCGAGAGGTGGGTCTAGTGCCGCCTCAGGCTCTCTGGTTCTTAGTAGGGAATGGAGGACTGGGTTATTGGGACTACTACAAGGGACCTTAAGGGACTCTCATAGGGATCCATTCCTCCTTTCCCTACTAAGAACCAGAGAGCCCAACACCCTTTAATTAAGGAATATAGCTTAAATTATAGGCGCCTTAATATTATGATTTAAGGTATATTCCTTATTTAAGGGGTATTGGGTTCTCTGGGCAGGTGGATCCCGAGACCGGGCGCCCCGTTCGGCCGGATCCGTCGGGGGATCCCGGGCGTAGGGCGTTTGGGTCATTGAGAGGGTTTCTAGGAGGCCTCGAGGATGTTTAGGGTTTTAGAGTTTTAGAGGTTTAGGGTTTTAGGGTTTTGGGGATTTGGGGTTTAGGGTTTTTTGGAGTTTTAGGTTTTTTTGTTTAGGGTCATTTAGAGGGCTTCGAGGAGGGCCTCGAGGAGGTTTCTACAAGGGTTGCAAAAGGGGTTTGAAGCAAACTCTCTGGTGCTTTCGGGTTCTTAGGGTTTCTGGGTTCATTTGTTGGATTTAGGCGTTTAGGGTGTTTTGTTTGGGGTTCTTGGGGTTTCTGGGTTCACTTGTTGGATTTAGGCGTTTAGGGTGTTTTTGTGTCTAGGGTTTGCCGGAGTTAAGGGCTTAGGGGCTTTAGCAGGGGCGCTTTTTGTACCTCGATCGCTTCAGGTATCTTCTTCAAGGGAAGCTGTTCGAAAGAACAGGGAGGGGGTTACTGGGCCCTGCCGATTTCCTCAACAAAAAGCAGTCCTAGATTTTTTTTTTTTGGGGGGGGGG
>CAJNJA010008757.1:0-15242 GCA_905231915.1 Symbiodinium necroappetens | reverse complement strand
GTGTACAGAAGCCAGTTCTGATGTGCTTGACTGCTGTCGCGCCTTTCTGCTCATCTGCAAAGCTTCGAATCTTATCTAGCTGCTGCTTGATCCCCATGCAGGGCATGATTGGACTCTCAAAACGTCAGCGTACATTTGTCCGAGTGTCATCGTCGGTGTCGCCGGAGAGCAAGCTTCCAACCGAGAGTTGACTCGCAGGAGGATGGAATATTTGCGACAGGCCAGGTGCTCGTCTTATCGTTCCCTGCAATCCCTGAAGGGTTGCAAAACCCGTCGAAAAGATCATGTAAATGCCATAGCCGAACTATGGGTATACGACATCTCATTGCAGCAGCTGCTTCCCATCGTCCCTCGAATGCTTAGGCCAAAAGAGGGGACGGCTGCTATCAGATCTCGTGACCGACGACCCGACATACTGTCAATGGGTTCTCCGCACTGCTCAGGAGACCATATGTTTTTGTGCATGAGTGGGACTTGCTCTTGCCGTCTCATGCCACACGACATGAAAAGCTGTAACTGGATGCAACGGCTGGTGGACGCAAATGTATGGTGTACGCACATGTATCATCTGCGACCTTGTGCAACATGCGTCCATTCTTCTTGATGCAAGTCGGCGGGGAGAGCCGAAGCTCTTCCGAGTTTTTGAGCCGGGATTACAGTTCCTCGTCGTCGAGCAAGGTTGCAGCACTCCCGACAGCCAAGCTTTTTCCACAGTTTTGATAGCTTCAGTACAGTAATTGCAGCGTCGCAAAGCAGCCTCGATGCCCAGGCATCTGACGTCTCTCATCCGGTTTTTTGTATCTTCCCAGCACTTCGTGGCACGACTTCCCTGCTCAAGATGAGATATACTTCGCCGACGCACGTCCAGCTTTCTCGAACTGATCGGACGGAGGGAGGAATGATTCGGCACGAATTCTTGAACACGTCGCGTTCTGCGCACGTTCATGGCTCATACCGCAGTGCCGCAGGAGTCGCCAACTGGACACCACTTGCAAGCGCAAGCTGCGTGGCTCCAAAAGAATGCCCCACACCTGAAGGACTATGGTAGGGCATCTTGCGAGAGGCGAGAAAGCAAGTTTTAGATCCAGTTCCCAAAGGGTCCTAAGTACCTATATAGTAGTGTGTAGAGTTTCTATATTTGGAATGATTATTATGATCTGGGAATGTATCCCCCATAGCAGTACCTAGGAGCCATTGGGGTTGGTGAGCAACAATACTTTAGAGACGTCAAGCTTCAACAAGCAACATGCCCGATCTTGCTTGGCATTCCGTGCAGCGAACTACGTTGCACGCACCACTTGCATCAACTTTGGCACTGCTCCTTCTTCAGCGTTCGTGAACGCTGACTGGAACGGATTACGTGTTGAACATTGTGTGCAGGAGGTTCCGGTCGTCAGCGCGAGAAGCGCGCACAAAGGAGTTCCCTTGCCACAAGTCATTGCGGAGGCACCATGCATGCACATTCTGCTGCACGAGCGCAGCGCAGCACATGTCAGCTCTTGCACAGCTGGTTCCTTGCTAACTATTGGGTTTCTCCTCTGCCCGTGTTTAAGTAGCAGTGTTTGCACCGTGGGCAAGGACCCTCGCTGGTGCCGCTTCGTTATGCAGCAAGAAGAGGACCTCTTGCAATTGTGCGTGAAGCTTTGTGTCACTTACATTTCAAGACACAGTGTGCAGTTACTGCAGCTCAGCAGAAACTTGCAAAGATGCATACAGGTGTCAAAGGCTTCAGGTCTCGCTGAGCCGGAAGGTGCGCTCCCGCGATTTTGCGATTGCTGCTGCACCGGGGCTGCATATATATATATACACACATATATATATATGTATATACGTATATATGTATATTGATATGTATATGTAGAGAGACTTGAGATAAGCCTGGGTTGTGTTGTATTGCTGGGTAGCAGATGGCAGTAGACAAGTCGTGCTAGCAGCTAGCAGATGGCTGACGGCTTGTGATGGGACGGCTCTGCGCCAAAGCGCAGCCCGTACAAGTGCAGATTTTGGCGCAGGTTCTCCATACGGAACTTGGCATCGTAGCATCTTTCAAGATGCGGAACGACAGTCCTGTGCCAGCCTCGGCCGAGGATTGGCTTCGTGAGAAGGCTCCGGAACTGCTTCAGGCAGAGGATGTGGCTCAGCAGAAATCGGGGCTGTTGACTTGCTTCCTGAATGCATGGATGGATGGATGTCGATGTATGGATGGATGATAGGACGGATGATTGGATGGATGTGTGGATGGATGATTGGACGGATGATTGGATGGATAGGTGGATTCATGCATGCATGAATGGATGGATGGACGGACGGACGTATGCATTCATTTTTGCATGTGTGTATGCATGCATGCATGTATGTATGCACGCGTGTGAGCGTGTATGTATGTATGCATGTGGATGTATGCCTGGATGTATCTATGCATGCATGCATGGATGTATGAATACATGGACACATGTATTTGTGTATGTATGCATGCGCGTATGCACATATATATATATATATATGTGTGTGTGTGTGTATGTAGGTATGTATGCATGTGTGTATGGACGGATGTAACATCATGCAGTGTAGCTATGTGCAGTCGAATGAAACGTGTTATGCAATGGAATGGAATGCAGCGTAGTCTGGCGAAATATAACGTGGCATGATTCAGTGTGGCGTGCTGTAATATACTGGAATGCAACACCATGTAACCCAATGTCGTATATGTAACGGTATGTGCCGGCATGTCGCCGTATGCAATGTGCATGTATGCAGTTTTTGCATGCACTATATATATATATACATATATATATATATAGATATGTATATATTGTTTGTAAGTACATACGGAATTATGTGTGTACGGATGGATGCCTACATGCCATGTGATGCAATGCAATATGCAATGTAACGCAAAGCAATGTAGCGGAATCCACTGTAACAGTTTTATGTGTGTATGTGTCCGTGTATGTATGTATGTATGTATGTATGTATGTATGTATGTATGATGTACGTATATTTATGTATAAATTTATGTATATGTATGTATGTATGTATGTTTGTACGTATGTATGTATGTATGTATGTGCATGTATGCATGTATGCATGTCTGCATGTCTGCATGTGTGCACGTGTGCATGTATGCATGTATGTATGTATGTATGTATGCATGTATGCATGTATGCATGTATGCATGTATGCATGTATGTATGTATGTATGTATGTATGTATGTGTGTGTGTACGTATGCTTGTGCTGTTTGTCGTTCATGTATGTGTAACGTATGTAATGTTTGTACGTGGGAACATGCAGGTACGCAAGTATGTGCGTACGTAGGTATGCAGGCATGGATGGACGGATAGATAGACCGATGGATGTGAGAGTCCAGTTTGCTGTCGTGGATGTGAATTTTTTCATGTGCAAATGCATACAACTGCACTTGACATGATTTTGCTTTCACAAGACAAGTTGACAGCTCTTCAATATGCGCGAAGATGCTCTGCACGTGGAGTCCAGGTGTGCAGGGATCTTGTTTCAACACTCATTTTTCGAAAATTAGATTTGAAATTTCTATCGCAGCTTCGTGGGGGGGCCGGCAATCCTTTCAGCCAGGGATCCTTGACGGAGCGAGTGTGCTAGGCCCCACAGGGAGATCCTTGGGCGTCTCAGAAACCGAATGCTGAGATGTCCAACCTTGGCTGTAAAGCTTTTAGAGTTTGTTGCTTGTGTCTCCTCGGCTCAGGAGGCACAAATTGCGCAGATTGGCCAGAAGTTCTTCAAGCAGTACGGTCAGCATTTCGTCGTCCGATCTGGCAAGCACCGAATGAAGACTTTCGCGGCAGTCGTCAAGGACTCCCGGGGCAAAGACACTATGGACTGCACGCATGCAAATTGCCCGCATTGTCTGTGGGCGTGCATGTATGTGTGCATGTATATATATATATGTGTGTGTGTGTGTGCGTGCGTGCGTGCGCGGGTGTGCCTGCTTTCTTGCATTTTTGCTGGCGTGCAGGTGTGGTGTTCGTCTGGTTGTATCTGTGTGTGTATGAGATGAGGTCATGCCAGATGTTGTTAAGTTGCTTGTTCCTCGGATTCTAGAGCGGTCTCTCTAGCAGCCGTAGTTGAAACAATTTCCAATTCCACAGCACGCAGTCGGCAATCAAATATTTTTGGGATATAGGCATAGAAAGCTTATATGCATGAATTTGGACCATGCAACTCAGCAACAAGTATAACGTCTCTTCACTATGTAGTCCTGCCCTGCTTCTTGTCTCACTGGCCGTGCCTGTACAGCAATGTTATCCCGTCTTCCTTTCTGCCGGCTCGAGAAGGATGGATGTTCGAGAGGCTCCATGCCCTGTAATAGTTCCCCTGTTCATGTCAATATCCATGAACAATGCAAAGGACGATCCGAAATTTGTGGAACGGGCGGTGCGGCAGTCCAACTCCAACACTGGCCGACCGGGCATGTTCTCTTAGACTAAGTTGCTCTTTGATTCGGAGAGCTCAACGTCTGCAGGTATCGTCTGTTTTTTTCGCGCAGCTCATCTTGCTAAAGGGTCATGAACCATCGACGGCAACCTGAACAATGCGCTTCAACAAGCTGCAGCTGGGTGTAACAACAGCGTTCTCAGGATAGTCATGGCTGCGTATTTATATGCACCAAGTGTCTTGCACGCAGGCATGCGCCCATCAGGAGGGTATTGGGGTTTATCATGCTTGATGCGTTGGAACGAGCATCAGACTTGTGCCAGGTGCCAACAAGAACATCCAATTGCTTGCCGCATTCGCGAGCCAGCAGTCCAGCCAGGAGGGGAAAACTGGGTCTGCGAGTCATCGCTCGTTCTTGTTAGGCATGCAAAGCAGCCATGAAGCAAAGGTCCGGAATGTCGGAGAATGTCAGATAATGGGCACTCCCCGGAATCGCAAGCCTCACATAAGAACTTGACGCTGGCATTCACGGGTGTTGGCCGGTCTGGTGTCGGATGAAGCCGATACATTGGCAGTGGTAGCCGTTTAAAGCTTCGAAGGGGATATCATAACAAGGAAGCACGGGCGACAAACAGGACACACATAGAAAGCCACTGTCTCGTCACCAATGTCTCCGAGCGAGAGTAGGTCCTTCTACTTTCACCTGCAGGGTACTCTACACCGGCAAGCATCAAGCTGGCCCCCTTTGGGGTGCTTGTCTTTGGCGTGTGATTTCTGGGGGCAAGCTGCATGGATAGCTCGAGGTTCAAAAGTCAATCGACAGACCCATGTTTGATAGCATCGGCTTTGTGCATAGCCTAGGTTGTTGCGGGGAATCTGTGTCCCTGGAGAAGCTAACTTCTTTGCTGTTTGGCACAGTGTTCTTTTTGGCATGTTATGAGACGCATCAGACAGTGGTACGTCCTGGTGATATGTCTGTGCCTGCAAGAAATATTGAAGCCACCGTCTTCCGCGACTTTTGGTCAGAAAACCATGCCCTTTGAATCAATCAATGTTGTGATCCCTGAGCTAGTTACTGCCAGTTCCGGCCGAGTGACTGTCCATGCCGCCAGGAGACAGCCGATAGCTTCAGGGGCGAAGCCGTGACTTAGCTGATTTTCACAGGAAGGCATCAAACTCTCAACAGAAGTATAAGTTGTTATCGGGTATCTGCGCAAGGGTCGTCTGGCTGGACGAAGTTCTTCGACTAAGGCGCGAAGCGCAGAGGAGTGCCAACCGTGCACGAAGGCCTTGAGGGAATCAGAACGCGGGGCTGAAGCATGGGACATCTACGATACGCGTCCAGCAAATCCAGAGCAAAGACTTGGAAGTAACTTCGCTCGAGCGCGCTCGAGCGAGGTTCCTCGCATTCATCGTCGAGCTCGCAAGACTGCTGAGAGCCCAGTGGCTTGATGCCGAAGGCTTCAATGTTTCGGAGTTCCTGTCGCCGTTAGTTCAAAAGGTGCCCTCAGTTCATTACAAATATATATCACAAACTTTATGTCAGCAACATTTGTGTGCCATCGGTCGAATGTTACAATACTCTGTCGTGACGTGTTACACTGTATTTCACGGCTCTTCTACATATCTGGTCAGGTTCAGTTTGACAAAGCTCGGGTGCAATACAGCCGCAGACAAAGCCCATGCCTGCCTGTCCAGAAGATGAACCGATGTGTAGCATCCAGCACCCTGAGATGTGACAATGCCGTTTGTACTTGTTTCTTGGTTTACCTTCTCCTGCTATTCTTGGGTGGGGTGCGAGGTTGGTTCTTGAGCTTCAAAAGCGGAGAACCCTGTTCCCTGTGCATGGTGGGGAGATCATGTGCGGAGGCAGCCTCGCGAAACAAAAGTGTAACAGTGCAGCAGATTTGTAGGTAAGTCCGGCATTGAAGCAAAACACGGGCGAGCAGCTGAGTGATTCATGTAGTTCAGCTGTACACGAGGCCCGGGCGCATGCCATGCATGTGTCAGTCGATCGGGCAGCTTCTGGCCCAAGTGGCCCCAAAAGGGAGAGCCTGTTTCTTGTGCTCGTCGCTGTTCAGACATGAGGACGGCTCGGAAGACAGTTATAAGGCTTTCAGGAGAGAACTTGGACTGGAGTAGTCGCGGGTCGGTCCCTGAGGTAGGACTCCTGGGTCTAGCTTGCCGGGCTACAACCTCGAGGGCGACAGCTTAGTATGCTTGGATTCCACAGCGAAGGACATCACTATTGAGGTTGTGCCTTCCGGCACGGGGCCGCAAGGGCCTTGCCCGGACGATGCCGATGCAGCTAACCTGCTTTTCGCGACTCAGCCCCGGTCTTTTCTACAACATGCTGCAGCTTGCAGGGTTTTGGTTGGATCAGGTCAATGTCTGCATTTGTGGAATCATGCAGCGTGATTAAAGACTCCGTGGCTAACGTTTCGCTGTTTCGCGGCAACACGTGCACCCATCGTTCATTTCCGAATATTCGGCTTGAGTCCATCCGGAGTGGCTAGAGCAGCGCAGCTTAGGCAGGGGCCTTGTCGGCGCTCTGCTGCGACTGTGTCGGAATCGTGCACGCCGGCAACTGCCAGCATGGACTGCATGTTCGGATCCTCGACTGCAGTCACCTACGTAACCTAAAGATTCGTCGTAGATTTGGACCAGCTGAAATTCCAACATGGTTACGTGCTTCATGGTTGTCGCATATATGATTTAGGACGAAAGCACTACGGCCGGCCTTTGCACGAAGTTGTCGCAGAAGATCCTGGATATTGTCGATGGATGCTGGGAAAGGCTGAGGACTCGGCAGGGCTTGCGATGTCAGTCCAAGTGACAAGCCCCCGGCCACTGGCCACTGCCTGCTGCCTGCATCCGGCCACTAGTTCCGGCTCAGGTCTAGCTCCTGCTTGTCTCATGTTCGTTTTGCTGCACGGTGCAACTCTGCACCATAAGTTGCTCCGACCGTGTCGCGGTTCTAGTGTCTTCGTGTGCCACGAAACACCTGCATTGATCTCTGACGCTTTTTTGCTTTCTGCATCATTCACGTGAAGGAGGATGGTGCCCCACCCGGATTGCTGGAGAACGCCGACTGGCTAACGCAGCATGCGCCGCTGTTGAAGGCACAATCCTGCCAGCGGCGGTGTCAAGCAAAGCCGAATGAGTTAAACCTCGCGTAAGGGCATTGGCCCGTGAGGCTTTGCTTGAGTGGGGCTGCTCAGTGTCGGGCAGGCTACACCTTTAGTGTAAAGGTTCGATACATTTTGGGATTTATGGAACAGTTATGACAACACACTCCCACACATGTTGCCTCTCCGCTGTGTAACCTCTGACACGCCTACCCCACTGCACCATGCATCATCGCCTGCAACTGGGGCTGTCGCCGAGTTGAAACCTGACAGGTTCCTCGCGAGCTTGTGGAAGGCCGGGAGTTGGGGATGATCCTTTGCTGGTTGCCCAATCAAGTCTCAAACGTGGGTTTCACGTGTCTCCTGGCCATGTCATGGTTCCGTATGAGTGAGAAAGAACTCCCGGCTGTGATTAGTGTAGGATACAGAGCGATACACACTTTCACAATAGATGCGTGCGTTCGCTGTTCGTTTCTACGGTGTTCCCAGCCTGGAACGTGCCCGCACCGAATGTGGACTCATTTGCCAGTCAGTGTTTTTTAAGTTGCAGCACTTTCTGGGATCCGGGATCCGGCTTCCCCCAACGCTCTCACAGTGGGGAAGTGCACGAGCCTAGCACATGTCCAGATCCCTCGCCTGCCGCCAGGGTGGACCAGGGGGGTGTTGGGAGTCCCCAAGTCTAAGCGTGACTTATGCGAGTTTATGGGCTAACATGCATGCTTTTTGTTGGGAGAAGAGCGACCATTGGTTGTGAAGTGCTGCTTTTCTCAAGAGGCATGTGGAGTTCGGGGTGAGTAGGTCTAATTAAGCCTCGCCTTTTCGCAATTCCTTTGACGGAGACAGAAGGCTGCTGAATGTTACCCTTTCGGCAAACAGACGGTCTTCACAACCTTAGGATGCCGCACCGCAACAGAACGTGCAGAATTCAACGGCTGCGTGCTACGAGCGCATTGTTCCATTGAGGCAGGGTTTCGATGACATGTGCAAGGAGCTGGATGAAAGTAAAGGACGTGATTCGGCTACGTGATTACATCCCAGCTTCTTCGAAGTTTAGAAAAATCTGTGAAATGCATGGGTTACCAGATATCAATGATTGATTTATTTAGGTCATCGTCTGAGAGAATGCAAGTGGAGCAGTCGCCGGACTCAGAGGGCTTCCATTGTTCTGAAGAGCTTCGCAGCATCAACTGAAGCCTCAAACTCTAGTGTCAACTAGTGTCTCATCTCTCCAGGCGGAAAGCATCGCGGACGGCGATTGTCTGAGCTGGTGCATGAAGACCCACTGTACTGCCAATGGATTCTCCGTCAGGGTAAGGCAGCTTGTGCTCAAATTGGACCGGTGATCAAGCCGCACTTGCCTTATAGCGAGCATCTTTCCGCAGTATTTATGTCAATGGTAGATTTATGGCGTGGGTCGTAGGCAAGCAGCTTTGCACGATTCTCGTGGCGTGGCTCTTTCCAGTGGTGTGACAGCACATCTTGTCAATTGTGCAGGTGAAGGACGCCATGCCATCGGTACGAGAGAAAGCTTGCTGGCTGGAGCAGAACGCACCATACCTGAACGACGCAGCCTGGCGGAAGTGCTTGATTGTGGTTTGTCTGTGATGGCCCAGCGCCAAAGGATCTGGGGATCAAGGGCCCGCAGATTAGACTTGCTTGAAATGACCAACACAATCGTTGCTGTCAACTCGATCCGCCTTCAAAAATTTCGAAAGATCGTAGGCAGAATAATGCAACTCCGGAACCTGACAATGACAATGCTGCTTTTGAGAGCTACTGTAGAGGCGTATCTACTAAACAAGGCTCAGTTCCAGGGTTTGCAAAGGCGCACGTGTTCTCAGTGAGTTGTGCCACAGCCCTTGTCATATTTATTGACACATTGCATTGACCTTCTCGCAAGCACTCCCAGCCAATTCGACCTCGACCCACCTCCTGCAAGGACCAACCTCTTCCGGGTGTCCTTTCAGGTGCGGCAGCTTGCAGTATGTCATTGCATTTGCGACAGTCACAACTTGATCAAGACCGGCGGATTCGTCTCACATGGCCTCACATTTTAGCAGAGGGCGTGTCGTCGTTGTTGTGCGTGGCTACTCTAGTCGGCGTGACTACTCCGGAAAGACCTCGCCTAGATTATCCGAGTTGTGAGAGCGCAAACTCATAGGTGGAAAGCATCACGGACGGGCCCTGTCTGACGTGGTCGCCCAAGATCCGGCCTACTGCCAATGGATCCTTCGAGAGGCCGAGGCCCCCGGATGCTGCATAGGGGCATTCTAGTGTATGTTATTGTATTATAGTTTAGCTCAAGGTCTTATTTCATTTACATGATCGTATATTATACGCATGATATCATATTATACTGTTCTGTACTATCACTCCGAATGGAGATTTCTCGCTGCTGTTCCCCGGCATTGACTGACAGCTTTCAATTGCTGCCGTGGACATGGTGAAACGGCTGTGCCACTGAAAGGCGGCCCGACCTTCAGAAGCAGTTCGCGAAGCCGCGGATTGGCTCATGAAGAATGCCCCAAACTTGAAGCAGTCCTGAGAGAATCGTTTGCCTGCGGCACGCCTGGCATAATGCAACATGTTTGGTCGATGGCCAGGGCCTTCAGGGGTGGCGCAGGATGCCCGAAACGCAGGGAAGTAATGCTTTCGGAACATGATGCAGCTTTGGCAGGATCAAGCCCTCCGATTGCAAGGCGGCTTGAAGACCTTGCTTGTTTTTCCAGGTTCTTTACAGATTTGCTTTCGGATACTTCAAAACTGCTTGAGGAAGGGAGGAGGACCTGAGATTGTGCAACAGGCTTCGTTCGTTTCTATGGTATGGAGGGTTGAGGAATTTTGGGGTCCTCGAAGGCTTCGGCTGGACCTTGTATCAAATCAGCAAGCATGATTGAAGCAAAACATGCCTGGAATTGTCGTCTGGCGGTATCGAGCATACTACTCGAAACGAGCACCTTCGCTCGACATTGCTTGCGCTGCTTGATCGATAGGGGTTGCAGCAGCGAGCCAGGTGCCAAGTATCACGGGCGCCTTGTATCTGAACTTGTCAGCGAAGATCCAGGATATTGCCAATGGCTTCTCCGAGTAGCTGAGGAGACTTCTTCGTTTCAGGTTGTGAGGGCATCGGCCACTGGATTTGCAAGCGCACTTGCGCATGCAGTATCCATCTTGGGGCTTGGGACTGCTTTAAATCGGAAGGATTTCCGGGGTCTGGGTTCTTGCCACGGGAGCCTTCTGCAAAATTGTGGTTCTCATTTCTTCGGGTAGGTTCCCAGAGCTGTGATTTCCAGGTTCCGGCATTCGCGGGACATTTTCTGATTTGAGCACAGGACCAAGATGCAGCTCAGTGGATGAAAGAGCCTGCTGCCTGGCTTGTTGCGAATGCTCCGCACCTCAAGGAGGGCGGTTGTCTTTATAGAGTAAACCCTAAAAAGTTGGAAACTGGATTAAGGACAAATAGTGCTGGGATTCCCTATACATTACTCTTAAGGATTGAGGCTGTTGGGTTTCCAACTTTTGGGCTTCTAAGGATCCCCACACATGTCAGTTGTCAGACAGCAGCAACATGCAGGAGACGACTGTCGTGACAGTCAGATGCAGACATCGCGGAATCCCTCTGCCCCAGGTGGTTGCTGAAGTGCCTCAGTGATGATTCGTTATCTGCTGTGCAGGTCTGACCGCTTTGCTGCCCGAGGCGTTTCCTAGATCTGCTAGTGATTTCTGCATTCCAAAGATTTTCGCTGCCTGCTGGAAGTGACCACTGTATTGTCTGTATGGTGTGCAGAGTGTCTGACGCAACGCCGCCTAGATTCAATTCTGCCTCATGTCGTTTCATACAGGCTCGGGTATCTTCCGTGAGTTCTCTGGCCGATTGTATCAGCTACTACGAGAGCATGGCTGGTTGGTATTTGGGGTTTCAACCAGAATCTGGCTCGGTCATTGTCTTGTTAATTATGCTGGGCGAGTTGAGTTCGTCGTTCGCCGCCCCAAGGACCCACACTGGTGCATTTTCGCTTTGCAACCTCTGCAGGACTCATCTCGAGCGTAAGGGTAAGGGAACTCAGGAAGGAGGCAGTGTGAACGGTGGGTTGTTGAGGGAGGGTGCATTGATATCAGATATGTAATAAGGAGAGAGAGAGAGAGAGAGAGAGAGAGTGAGTCGACGGTCAGTGGTGTGCCTGTGCTCAGGAGCAAAGTAGAGGATTCGACGAAGCTTCAGTGTCCTGGTCACCGTTGCTTCAGTCTATGTAAAGCAGAAGCTGTTGCGGAGACGTCTCGTACAGCATCCCTTACGCTTCTTGCTGCCCTTCATGGTGGTGGTCCCTGTGCTTCGGTTGATTTTCTGGAGTAACCGCTGGGATAAGTCTGCTGGGAGCAGGATGGAGTAAGGTTTTGACCCACTTGGCAAAGAGCTTCAGGAGAGAAGAAACGTCTGTAGTGGACTCTGTGAAGTGGTCCCAGTAACTGATTCCCAGCTGTCGAGTTGCAGCAGGCGAAGGCAGGAAGGCTTGACTCTCTTCGTTTCCTTCTTCGTCTCTCCTTGCTGCTTTCGTAAGCCCGTGGCCGTGGCCTTAGTGTGATGTCTTACATGATTCGCGCCCGCCCGGTTTCGGAGTTTGCGTTTGCAGCTTGTCTTGACGGGACTTCTCACACCCCCACGTTTGGCGATCGTAACAAGATCAGACCATCCCCCGACTCCGGACCCCCGTGGCAGCATCGCATGAACACGAAGTCAAGGCGTGGCTTCGAGAAAATGCTCCGGAACTTCTGCAGGTGAAAGAGGCACGTTCTGCCGCACAGCTAGGATTGACGACGGTCATGACTTTGGACTTATTCACAGTCGGAGCATGCAAAGGACCTGCGGGGAGAAAAGTGGAAACTCCAGCTGCTCTTGACATGTCCCCTTTCGAACATGCTGCCTCGCTGCTCCAGCCAGTATGTGCGTAAGAGAGACAGCTATCGCAGCTTTTGCTTCTTCCACATGCTCAGGATGATGAGAAGGCCTTGGCCGAGCTAGGGCGGACCTTTCTCCGTCGTTATGGCAGCCACTTCGTTCTTCGCTCTGGCAAGCATCGAATGCGGACTTTCCAGACCGTCATCAAGGACGAACTGGACTATTCATACGGTCTCATGGACGTTGTGACTGTGCAGTTGAGGCGTTGATGAGGAAGACTCGGGTTCGCCCACCCACAACCACCCCTGTCCGTGTGAGTTTGCTCTTCCAGCGGTTACTGCATTGGTACCAATACAAGCTTGACTAAGTAGCCTCCACTGCTTGGCCATGCACCCTTCTGTCACAGCTTCAGTCCCGTGTTCCTGAAATCTGTTCTGTTTGTTTCGTTCTGAACCAATGCTTCTGACTCCTGACGCAATCAGGAGGCCCCAAAGTATGTTGATTGGATCAAGCGACGCCTCCGAAATTCTTCAACGAATGAAGGCGCCCCAAAGTTTTCTTTGTCGGGTGGCGGGCTTTGAGTCCTTGGGCGTGTTCGGACCTTCCTGGCGGTTTCGGAAAGGAGGTTGCTTGAATGGTGTTATAGACATAGAGGTGTTTGGTCTGAGGATGCAGGGCGACGGCATATCGGCACATCCCGCGGCTTGTGATCATTTATGCCAGCCCGCATTCCAGCCTTTCGCGGTAGATCCGCAGGTAAACAGATTGGCACCCGGAACTTTCAACTCTTGGCAGCTTTTGCCCGTCTCCACGAACAGGACAGGGCAACCATTTGCAAATGCTATCCATGTACAGTTGAACCTTCAGTCGGGGTGCTGCATCTCACTGGCATTTTGCTACAAAGCTGCAGGTTGATTATGTGTATCACATCTTTGGGGCGTGCAGACTGCGGCATTGTGTAGATCACGTCAAGCCTTTGCACCGACAGAATGTGCTCACAGGTTGCATTCCGTTTCCGACTCGAAACCAGTCAGTTTTGCTTCCATCTCCCAGTCAGCAGGCAAAGACCGTCGCAGTCTGATCCGATGTGCGAACTGACAGACCTCCGAAATCGAACAGTAGCTGCCGCCATTCAAGGACCCTGCCCACGGCAAAAAAGACGGCTGTAGCAACGAGCAATCTGTGAGAAGTAATGCCTGTTTCCCTGGAGAATGGGTTGCCATCCAAAGTTTTCCCATTGCGGACCCTTTTGAGGAGTAAGGGCTGTTTGCGTCCGGCAAGTCGTGGCTGGTTTACTCACGCAGCTTGTGCATGGTCGGCCGGATGCAGATCCTTCTTTGTTACATTTTGGTCTACCTTAACCCTACATAGAAGCCCTTATAGATCCCTCTGAGGAACCCCTAAAAGGGACCCCCCCCCCCCCTCATATTTTGTGTGTGGCCTGCGCCAGCTCGCCAGAGCCAGGAGCCGGGTTCAGCATCACAGGGCGCAGTGCACTGAATGCCCTGAGTTTCCAGAATTTCGAGGATTGCACTACTTCATGGTTTTTCCTCACTGTTGCGGCTTCAGAAGTTGAAGCGCTGATGGATGGGGAGCCGGGAGCGAGTGCTCTGACAATCCTGCCAGTCTGAGCTGCAGCCAGTCGAGCTGGATCGTCACATCACTACGAGCACATGCAGCAGATGCCTCCGTTTCCAAGAACTGTCGAAGTGTGTTGGAAGCCTGAAGCAATATGCATCTCTCGCAGCCGGGGGTGTAGCCTGTGCTCAGGGGAATAGTAGCGTGCTGTTTCCGGCCAAAGTGCTTCATCAAATCAAAGATGGTGGGGGACCAGCTGAGGGGAAAATAAGTTCTGACTAGCAGACAGCTTTTCAGCCACCCTGGTTGAAGCTCTGTTTCCATCCCAGGCGGCCCTTCTAAGAAAATTCCGTTATCGAAAAATACAAGTTGCGGTGTTATAAGTACACAGTTGTTTCAACATTGTGATGTACCAATGCGACCTGCCAGACAGAATGCCTCGCTGTCGTTTACAATCAAGCTCTTTGAAGCTATGTGTCCAAGCTCCTGACAGTAGTGCGAGCCCACCCTGGCCCTGAGCTCAACATTGTTGCCCATCAGGTGCATGTTCATTACACTTAAACATAGGGTTGCTTGAGCTCAACTTTTCTTCTGCCAGACAAGTAGACACATCTCGCCCATAGAAAGTGGGAGCTTCTTTAGCCACTGCTCCGTGGAGGCTCGGAGTGGGGTCGGAGATCATTAGCAAGCTGTACAGATTGGGGGAGGGGAAGTGCGCTGAGAAGTGCTCGTTCAGCATCGAGACATGCTGATTTCCATGAGCCAGGGGATGTCAGCAGCTTTGGTCAAGCTCGCGAATGCGTCGTCCTCATCGTTGGGCGCTCAAGTTTGGAAGAAAATAACGGATTGTCGAGCCTTGTCTGTTCTTCCCCGAAACAGCCCGCAGCCGCAAGAACCGGCAAGTGATTTGACGGCTTGCGGTCGTTGTTCACATTGGAAACACTTCGACTCCGAACCTGCAGGAGCTGCAAGATCGCTTCCTCCCTTGCCTTGCAGGTTGGGAAGAGCGCTTCGGCTTCATTTGAAGCTGCCCAAAGGGCTCGCTACGGACAGTGCGCGACTTGACGTATTTCTTATGGGGTGCTGTTCATGCCTGGAGCTCAACGGTATGTGGTTTCAGCAACCAGCAAATATATAACCATGATTTGTGAAAACCGACTTGCGCGTTTTGATGACATGTTGTCCTGACTGCCAGATCTAGGCCAACAAAACACAATCAGCCTACTT
>CAJNJA010008756.1:200-15242 GCA_905231915.1 Symbiodinium necroappetens | reverse complement strand
ATGTGGCTGTGCTCGCCTGTGTGGGTGGGCAGAATATGATGATTCACAAACCCCTATAGATCCCTTTAAGGTACCCTAAACCCTATGGTATATTCCCTATTATGGGTAATGCTAAGGATTTTTACCATCAACCGTAGGGCCCCTAAACCCTAAACTCCTAAACCCTAAGCCCTTATTAGATCCCCTATAGGCACCCTAAAAAGGAACCCTTTAAAGGGTGGGACCCCAAAGTCCCTGAGTAGAGCCCCCCCCATATCCAATGACACCGGGCACCGTGGGCGCGAAGGCCAGGAAGATCATGAGGCCCAGCCTTAGGGGTTTAGGGTTTTAGGGTTTTAGGGTTTAGGGCTTTAGGGCTTTAGGGTTGTAGGGCTCAGGGTTTAGGGTTTAGGGTTTAGGGTTGGCTCTTCGAGTTGAAATGGGGGTTTCCGAAAAACAGGGGACCCTAATATAGTACCCTAAATAGCAGGATCCTTATTCTAAGGACCCGAAAGATAAGGTACCCTAATTTTCGGAAAGTCCCAAATAGAGCTTCAGGGACTAGGAATTGGGCTTAAGGGATGTGGAGTTCCTTTGAAGGGGCATTACATAGGGATCTGTAGGGTTTGGGGTTGAGGGTATAGGGATAAGAGGGTTTATGGTTGGATATAGTGGTTAGGGCTCTTGGGAGTTGGGGTTTAGTGATCTGGTTTGGGGTTCGAATAAGGTTGGTACGGGCTTCTATAGGGTTTGATAGGGCTCGTTAGAGCATTCTACAAGGGATTTGGGTTTTAGGGCTTTGGGGCTTTCGGCTTCCTTTCACCGCTTTGTTTAAGGGTTCTGCATGGGACTATAACCCAGACCACCGGAAGGATCTAAAGAATAGATCCCCTAAGGGAGTTCCTTTAAAGTACCCCTTAGTAGTATAGGGGCCCAAATTAGGGGATCTACTTTTTAGATCCTTCCGGTGGTCTGGGAATATAAGGCTACTAGAGCAGTTTCGGATTCAGGGGCCTGTCCGGATTTCAGGTTTAGGGTTTAGGGATTTCGGGGTGTCTCAGTGTGCAGCGGTTTAGGTTTCAGTGTTTTTTGCTTAGGGTTTCAATGCTTAGCTCTCCAGGGCTTCGGCCTTATCATGGTTATTCCGAATTTGCACAACGCCTGCTATTATGATTGTTTTCGTTGCTATTACCATGCCTTTTACTTCTACAGATCCTCTGGCTACTGTTGCAATTATTGCCAGAGACAGAAAAATAATGATTGATGTTCTTCCTATTCTGTAATGGTGCATGCAGGAAGGCATAAACACTTGAAATTTAAGGGTTTGTAGGACCGTAGGAAGCCAAGCCCTGACATTTAAAACCGCAAACCCGCAGGAACCAAAACACAGAGTGTATCGTCAAAATCTTGATCAGCATACTACAAAGATACACGTTAGAACTTCATGCCAACCGATTCTCCGCACGGGCGCACCGTTAAACCCTACTTCCTCAACTCTGCTTCCTCAACCCTCAACCCTACTCCGCTAACCCCAGACCCAAAATCCCTATAGATCCCTCAAAGGAATCCTTAAAGGAAGCCCTTTAAGGAACCCGAATTTCGAACCTCTACAGTAAACCCAGAAAGTTGGAAACCGGATTAAAGACCAATAAGTGCTGCGATTCCCTATACATTACTCTTAAGGACTTAGGCTAATGGGTTTCCAACGTTTGGGCTTCTACTGTAAGCGCCTAAACCCTCAACCCCTAAACCCCTAAACCCGAAACCCCTAAAACCCCTAAAACCCCTAAACCCTAAAACCCCTAAAGCCCTAAAACCCCTAACCCCTAAAACCCTAAAACCCCTAAACCCTAAAACCCCTAAAGCCTCTAAAACCCCTAAACCCCCGAAAACCCTGAACCCCTAAACCCCTAAACACCCCTAAACACCCCTAAAACCCCTAAAACCCCTAAAACCCCTAAACCCCTAAACCCTAAACTGCTCTAGGGCAAAACACCCTGGTGCGGCTGTTCAGTAAACCCAAAACCCTCAACTTTTGGGCTTCTACTCTGCGGCTGCTTTCAGCTTGGATGCGTGGGAGCATAGGCCGACCAAAGGCTCTGGAAGGGGCCTGCGCGCGTTTCGGAGACTCCCAGAACGCCGGGGATTAGGGCTTAGGGTTTAGGGGCTTAGGGTTTAGGGGTTTAGGGTTTTAGGAGTTTAGGGTTTAGGGGTTTAGGGCTAAGGGGTTTAGGTCTTAGGTCTTCGGTTTTAGGGGTTTTCGGAGTTTAGGGTTGAGGGCTTAATGTGTAGGACTTAGGGTTTCGGTTTTAGGGGTTTTAGGGGTTTAGGTTGTAGGCTTTTAGGGTTTTTAGGGGTTTAGAGTTTTTAGGGTTTCGGGTTTTAAGGGTTTAGGGTTAAGGGGTTTAGGTTTTAGGGATTACGGTTAAGGGTTTAGGGATCAGGGTTTAGGGATAGGACGCCAGGGGTTGGGACTTAGGGTTTCGGTGTTAGGGGTTTTAGGGGTTTAGGTTGTAGGCCTTTAGGGTTTTTAGGGGTTTAGAGTTTTTAGGGTTTTGGGATTTGGGTTTAGGGCTTAGGGTTTCGGACTTGGGGATTAGGGACTACAGGGTTTGGGGGTTTAGGGATTAGGAATCAGGGTTTAGGGATCAGGGTTTTGGGTTTAGGGATGAGGGTTTAGGGACTAGAGTTTAGGGATTAGGGTTTAGGGACTACAGGGTTTAGGGATTAGAGACTAGGGTTTAGGGATCAGGGTTTAGGGTATCGGGGTGCTAAAAGGTTCCTGTAATTGATGGGTCTTACAAGGGTCCGGAAATGGGTCCACGATAGAAGGGTCCAAAAATGGGCCTGGAAGGGTTCCATGTTTGTCCCAGAAAGGGTTGCTTGAGGAATCCAATTTCTTCAGCAACATGTTAAAACGAGATACTCTCTTTCTTATTGCTAGGCAGTGCGAACCAGGAGAAATGAGTCGACACCAAAAAAGCCGTGATAACGGCAATGATCCAGCAAGGAACACCTGTAGACCCAAAAGGCCAACTTGAAGAAATTCTCTTGGATACATGTTAACTTTAACTTTAAGACTTTAAACTATATCGGCTCTATCAGGGATCCTGCATGTGTCGTAATCAGGTAAGAACCAGAGGACCAGAAGGCCAAGGACCAGGGGACCAGAAGACTAATTACAGGACTTGAGAACCAGAAGACCAAAGGAACAGGCATCGGGTGGAGGCCAGAGACACCAGAGGGCCAACACAAAGACATAGCAGAAAGTTGGAAAACGACCGAAGAAGCAGGGGACCAAGAAACCAGAGGACCAGGGGAGCGCAGGACCAGGAACCCTAAACCCTAAACCCTAAACCCTAAATCCTAAACCCTAAATCCTAAACCCTAAACCGGGGGAAGCACGGGCCAAGGGGACCGGGGCACCACAGGACCAGGTGGGACCAGAGGACCAGCTTCAGGCCAAACCTTTTAAAGGACAGCCCTTCGCCAAACTTTCAAACAACCAAACCCTAAACCCTAAATCCTAAACCTTAAATCCTAAACCCCCAAAAAAAGGAAGCCCCAACAATAATGTAGGTGATTACTTCCGTCCCCCTTTGTTTCAAGGCCTCGGAGGCGGTTAAAGGCGAACCCTGAGCTGTGAGCTTCTGCTTCTCTGGGCTCTTGCGGAAGTAAGACTCAGAACCCCCTTTTTTGTGCATGGTTTAGGGTGCAGGGTTCAGGGTTTAGGGTTCAGGGTTTAGGGTGTAGGGTTCAGGGTTTAAGGTGTAGGGCTCAGGGTTTAGGGTGGTCGCTAATGGCAACACTGCAGCCGGCATGACGCCAGGCGACGACCAATCCATCGCCAGGAAGGGCAGCAGGAGCGTAGGAACAGGCTGGCAGGTGCTACGCTCCGGCGCTGATGCTGCAGAGCACTGCTGTCACCACCAGACCAGGCATCACACCAGTTCACGGCAGATCCATCGCTAAGAGTGGCAGCACAGGCATTTCTGGTGGCTTGGTTGTGCTGCACATTCCTCAGCTGATCCTGCGCAGAACTACTGTCACCGCCCCAGATCGCATCACCCCAAGTGACGACAGATCCATCACCAACAATGGCGGCAAAAGCACTGACATTAGCTTGGATCTGCTGCACATTCCTCAGCTGATGCTGCACTGCACTGCTGTCACCACCAGAGAATGCAGAGCCCCAGGTCACGACGGATCCGTCGCAGAGAATGGCAGCAAAAGCTCGGCGAGTGGCTTGGATCTGCTGCACATTGTCCAGCTGATGCTGCACAGCACTGCTGTCACCACCGTCGGCAGCTTCACCCCAAGTCACAACGGATCCATCACAAAGAATGGCAGCAAAAGCACCATCATTGCCTTGCATCTGCTGCACATTCTTCAGCTGATCTGGTGCATCACTGCTGGTATCTGTCTAGTGCCAGCCACCCCACGTCACGACAGATCCGTCAGCAAGGACGGCAGCGAAGGCGCGTGGATTTGCTTGGATCCACTGCACACCACGCAGCTGTTCTCGCACAGTACTATTTGGCAAAGTCATGTCACCACAGAAGAAAAGACTGCCCCAGGTCACGACGGATCCGTCGTCAAGAATGGCAGCAAAAGCACGGCGAGTGGCTTGAATCTGCTGCACATTCCTCAGCTGATGCTGCACAGCACTGCTGTCACCACCGTCGGCAGCTTCACCCCAGGTCACAACGGATCCATCACAAAGAATGGCAGCAAAAGCACGATCATTGCCTTGGATCTGCTGCACATTCCTGAGCTGATGCTGCACACCACTGCTGTCACCACAGCTAAGAGCACCCCAGGTCACGACAGATCCATCACTGAGAAAGGCAGCAAAAGCGCCGTCAGAGGCTTGGATCTGCTGCACATTCTTCAGCTGTGCCCGTGCAGCACCATCTGGCAAAGTGATGTCACCACCAAAGAATGCAGCGCCCCAGGTCACGACGGATCCGTCGCCGAGAATGGCAGCAAAAGCTCGGCGATTGGCTTGGATCTGTTGCACATTCTTCAGCTGATGCTGCGCAGCACTGCTGTCTCCACCGTCGGCAGGGTCACCCCAGGTCACAACGGATCCATCACAAAGAATGGCGGCAAAAGCACCCTCATTGCCTTGGATCTGCTGCACATTCCTCAGCCGATGCTGCACAGCACTGCTGTCACCACCAAAGCGAGGAGCACCCCAGGTCACGACAGATCCATCACTGAGAATGGCAGCAAAAGCTTTGGCAGTGCAGTGAATGTGAACTCTGCTTACGTGCAACGTCAACGAGTCACCATTCTTCAGCCCAGCATGCTTTACCAGTACACATGCATCCAGAATGCTCCCGGAAGAGTCTAGAAGCCATCCTTTTCCAACTCCAAGCTCAGTCTGTGCTCGATGTTTCAATGTCGCCACCGTTTCCTCCAAGCCCACTTGCACTGCAGCTGTCTTGCCACTCAGCAATCGGACTTCCATAGTAATCGACATGCTGCAAAAAGAGAACGGCAGACAGGTTATACAGGTGCGAGGCTTCGGGTGTGTAATATAGAAGCCAGAATATTAGTAAAAAATATTCTTCCGGTTCATTGCTGTGGTTACGGTCTAAAATATCAATCCCTTATTCTAATTGCTATGGAGCCTATAAGCAAGCTTCGCAGGGCCTTCTGTACTCTCGAGAAGCTATGTGCAGTTGTCTGCATGCTCGCATGGCTTGAAAAGTAGAGTTGCCCGGTCAAGTTGGACTAGTCTACAGACAACCTGTAAACACTGTAAACTTTGATGTGCGGCCCAAGTATTATGTATAGGGTTCTGACGCTAGGTTTGGGCTTCAGAAAGTCAGAAACCCTCAGCCCTAAACCCTCAATCATGTCGGCTTTGCCGACTGTAGTTGCAGCGTTCTGTATCGGGACTAATCGTAGATGGTCTTATATCAACGCATCATCAACAGGCTGGATAACTCTACCTCGCAGCGCGTTGGACTTAGTTGCATACGGCTTGGGCTACTATTAAGGGCCTGATATATCCACAGATTATGTATATTACTCAACTGTTACTGAGTGGGGGCAGTATCCAACCTAAACTCTAACCCCCTAAACCCTAAACCCTAAACCCCTAAACTTTGGACCCTAAACCTCTAAACCTTAAAACCCTAAGGGTCCATGTACTCATATAGTATATACATTGGCCTTAAAGTAGTCCCTATATAGGTACATTGGGGCCAAAGTATATACTATTTGGGTACATGGACCCTTAGACCCCTAAACCCTAAACCCTAAACCCCTAAACTTTGGACCCTAAACCTCTAAACCCTAAACCCTAAAAGTATCCAAGTACGACGGAAGGTCTCCCCCAGCTAAGCCCTTAAACATCAGGGAAGCCCCTTTTTCCTACTGCCCTCTGCTGAGAAGGAAACTTCAAGATGAAACTTGTATGCGATGTTTCCTTAGTTGCTGAGTTCGTAAGCATAAAAAGTGTACACTTTTCAGTTCTATAAGGGACCATACTACCCCAAAAAGTTGAAAGTGTACTGATTCAGCTACTAAGTTTTCTGGGCGACCTAGCTGGTATACGATAGCGGCGTTCAGAATTACAGTAGGGTTGTGGGTTATAATTATGCTATATCTATATTCCGGTTTTACTAGGTTCCCCAGTAGCCCCTTAATAATAAGGGTACCCTTTTTCCTACTGTTTGGTTTTAATAAGGGAACCCAAAAAGAAAAAGGGCAAAAGGGTACTACTGGGAACCTAGTTTAAGGCGGTGCCCGTACTATTTAGCCCCACCCGTCCTGAACCCTCTACTCTAAACCTTCAACCCCTAAACCCACCACCCAAACAGCAAACCCCTAAACCCCTCTAAACCCTAACCCCCGAAACCCCTAAAACCCTAAAAGCCTACACCCCTAAACCCTAAAACCCCTAAAACCTTAACGCCCTAAAGCCAGACCTGTCACCCCAAACCCTGCAAAAATAGCAGGTGCTGACCCTTTCCATCATACGGTCTAACCCTTAAGACGGTAGGTTTAGGGTTTAGGGTTTAGGGTTCAGCGTTTAGGGTTTAGGGTCTAACACTTAAAACGGTAGGTTTTTGGATTCACAGTTATACCCCTAAACCCCCCCGAAGCCGCTAAACAAGGGGGGGGGGGGGGTTGGAGTCTTTTGGGTTCCAGAGCTGGGGGTCCAGTCGGGTTTAGGGCTTTATGGGTTCGGGGCTTTAGGGGGTTAGGGTTGTTTTTTTAGGGTTTAGGGGTTTAGGTGTTAGGGGTTCAGGGCTTTAGGGTTTTAGGGGTTTCAGGGGTTTAGGGTTGAGGGGGGAGTTACAAGCAAGCCCCCCCCCACCCCCCCTCCCCCCCCTTACTACCCTCTACCAGACCACCGGATCTGAAAATAGATCCTCTAAGGGGTTCCTTTAAAGTACCCCTTAGTCCTTAGTAGTATAGGGTCTCAAATTAGGGGATCTACTTTTTTAGATCCTTCCCTAAACCCAACCCTGAACCCTTCCCTACATCCTACACCCCTAAGGAGCCCTTAAAGGAACCCTACATAGATCCTTCCGGTGGTCTGGGTAAACCCTAAACACCCGCTATTAAGGACCATAGGCTCAGGATCTAGGACTTCAAGGTTCAGGGTTCTGGTTTGGGGTTCAAGGTTAAACCCTACCTAGGGATCCAAAAACCTACCGTTTTAAGGCTTAGCCCCTATGATTAAGGGGCCACAACCTACTATTTTGTAGGGTTTGGGGATACAGGTAAACCCTAAACCCTAAATTAAAGGAAACTATATGTGGGGAGTTTAAGGTATATAGGGCTTCTATAAGGCTTCTACAAGGTATGTAGGCCTTCAATATAACGGTAACTACCCACCTGAAAATGCCCTAGATCAAGCGTAAACCCCAAACCCATAAACCCTAAAACCCTAAAACCCCAAAGCCCCAAACCCCAAAGCCCCAAACCTTAAACCCCAAAGGCCCAAACCCTAGACCCCAAAGCCCCGAAGCCCCAAAGCCCCAAACCCTAAACCCTAAACCCCAAAGCCGCATGAGGAGTCAAGGCCTCAGGCTTAACGCTGGAGGTTTAGCGCGCAGGCTGAGGCGTGAGGTTGAGGGTTTGGTTTAGGTTCAGGGTGTTGGATTTGGGGTTTAGCATTGTGGTTCAGTGTGTTGAGGGTTTAGGGTTTAGGTTCAGTGTGTTGGGTTTAGGGGTTCTGCTGAATCCAGAGGAAGGCTATTGCGAAGTACGCAAACGCCTTGAAGCCTCACAGAACCGCATAAAGCCCTGCACGAAACCGTAACAGCCCATACTAAGCCCTTATGAGCACCCTTTGATGCCGTCCCTACTGTGGGTTTCCCCAAGAGCCCCTGCATTTTGGACTTGTTACTTTTGTCTACTTCTGAAGGGCTGACTCCATTAGCGGCGTGACTAATTAGAATAGGGTTCCTCGAAAGTTTTCACTTTATAACCAAGAGCCCTACTTAAAGGCTCATGGGACTTGGTAACTGTTGCTATAAAGAAGGTAACCATACTTATAATTAGTTATAACCTTATAATTAGCTATAGCCCCAGTTAAAGTACTTGTAACTGTACTTTCTGAGTCCCATGAGCCTCCAAGTAGAGAATCGTGCTGGAAACCCTAAACACTAAACCCTATATTGAGAGTCTTAAGCCCTACTTAAAAGGAGGGTCGGGGCACTTGGTAAGTAGATGTTGTAAGACTTCTAAGTATCATAACTCTTCACCCCAACTAGGACCCCTTTTTAGGGTACTTTTTTCTCATTCGCCAATTACCTTACTTCCCCTTAAGCTTGCAGAGTACGACTAAAGTGTTAAGAACCCAAGAAGTTTAAAGGTTGGGTCTTGGAGAACAATGTTACTAAGTCCCCCGACCCTCCAAGTACCCCCTCGCTCCCGACTGTCACGAGGCCTTGGAGGTGGCTTGGGGGGGGGGGTGAACCCAAAGCTGCAACCTTCTGCTTCTGCGGGCCTTTGGGGAAGTAAGACCTAGAGCCCTCTTTATGCAAGGGTCTCCGACGGCAAGACTGCAGGCGACGTGAGGCCAAGCCCAGGATCCATCGGAACGGCAGCAGTGTAGGAAGAGGCTGGCAGTGCTACACACTCCTCAGCTGTGCCTGCACAGCAACGCTGGCGCGAGCTGCATCACCCCACACCACGAAAGATCCATCGCCGAGAACGGCAGCAAACGCATCTTCAATGGCTTGGACATGCTGCACCTTCTTCAGCTGATCCTGCACTGCTCTGCTGTCACCACCAGCACCAGCAGCACCCCAAGTGACGACAGATCCATCACCAACAATGGCGGCAAAAGCACTGCCATTACCTTGGATCTGCTGCACATTCTTCAGCTGATGCTGCACTGCACTGCTGTCACCACCAGAGAATGCAGCGCCCCAGGTCACGACGGATTTGTCGCAGAGAATGGCAGCAAAAGCTCGGCGAGTGGCTTGGATCTGCTGCACATTGGTCAGCTGATCCTGCACAGCACTGCTGTCACCACCATCCTCAGCATAACCCCAAGTCACGACCGACCCATCGCCAAGAATGGCAGCGAAAGCGCGGTCAGCGGCTTGGATCTGCTTCACATTCTTTAGCTGATCCTGCACATTACTGCTGTCGTAACCGCCGTGCAGCCCACCCCACGCCACGGCAGATCCGTCAGCAAGGACGGCAGCGAAAGAGCTTGGAAGTGCTTGGATCTGCTGCACATTCTTCAGCTGATCCATACCACCACCTGGACAAGTAATGTTGCCACCAGAGATTGCATCGCCCCAGGTCACGACGGATCCATCGCCAAGAATGGCAGCAAACGCACGGCGATTGGCTTGGATCTGCTGCACATTCCGCAGCTGATGCTGCACAGCACTGCTGTCACTGCCGTCAGCAGAATGACCCCAAGTCACAACGGATCCGTCACCAAGAATGGCAGCAAAAGCACCGGACGAGGCTTGGATCTGCTGCACACTCCTCAGCTGATGCTGCACAGAACTGCTGTCGCCACCATAGAGAGCAGCACCCCAGGTCACGACAGACCCATCGCCAAGAATGGCAGCAAAGGATTTGTGAGCGCTTTGGATCTCCTGCACATTCTTCAGCTGATCCTGCACAGCACTGCTGTCACCACCAAATTCAGCATCACCCCAGGTTAAGACGGATCCGTCACCAAGAATTGCAGCAAAAGCACGGAGGGTGGCTCGGATCTGCTGCACATGTCTCATCTGATCCTGCACAGCACGGCTGTCACCGCCAAAGCGAGGAGCACCCCAGGTCACGACCGATCCATCACCGAGAATGGCAGCATAAGCTTTGAAAGTGCTGTGAATGTGAACTCTGCTTACGTGCAACGTCAAGGAGTCCCCATTCTTCAGCCCAGCATGCTCGACCAGTACACATGCATCCAGAATGCTCCCGGAAGAGTCTAGGAGCCGTCCTTTCCCGACTCCAAGCTCAGTCTGTGCACGATGTTTCAATGTCGCCACCGTTTCCTCCAAGCCCACTTGCACTGCAGCTGTCTTGCCACTCAGCAATCGGACTTCCACAGTAATCGACATGCTGCAAACACGGAATGGCAAATGAAAATTCCGGTGTGTAAAATAGCAGCCTTAATATTCAGCAATGCCCTGTTTTGCATCATGGCTGTAACTGTGGTATTGTATGCTTTAAAACTCCATTCTAACTGGATGGGGCATGGTCTCGAGTGGTCTGTAGGCTTGCATGGCTTGTATAGGAGGGGTGTGCGGGCAACTTGGGCTAGTCGAGAGACAACCTGTGAATGTTGCTGAGATTCATTTGCAGAGTTTTGATGCTAGGTTTGGGACTCAGAAGCCTAAACCCTAGACCCTACACAATGTCGGATTACAGTTGAATGGTTCTGTAAGGGAGATAATTATAGAGGGTCTCATATCGGAGCGTTATAACACTTGTCGTACTTAGTTTTCATTGGGTTTTGTAGTGGAGATGTATGGCCTGATAAAAAAGATGGGTTCTGGAGGCTCTTACAGCTTTAGTTATTCAAAGTTTGGAGATCACCCGAGTTACCTGACTTTTTAAGTCAGAACAGCCTGCAGCAGAACAGAGATAAAGAGCACAGGCTCCAACGACGATTGCCTCAACGGCCCTATCACGACGATACCACATGCACGTGTCACAAGTCATAAAACTTCTTGCTGGAAGCGCCAAGCGATACCGCGATACAACGCCGAAACCCCGGAAACCTCTGCTGTCATCAATGCCCGGAGCCCTAAACCCTGATGCACTACGGCTGATGATACAAATCCTTCATTACCCATAATAAGGAATATACCATAGTTCCCATTCAACAGAACAAAGCCTCAATGTGATGTCATGAGATCCACTTGGAATCCGGAACTCTACAGCTCAAGCCAACACCGAAATCCCCAACACCCCACAGCCCGAATCCTAAGCTCACACCCACCACGACACACCATGAACCCTGAACCCTAAACCCTGAACCCAGACCCCAGCCGCAAGCTGACCTAGGTCGATTGCGGTGGCCAAGTTCGTCACGAAGAGACAGAAAGGCGTGAACGCAACCTCTACTGAGTTCTTATTTGCGTGTTGCTCGTACTGGAGCCGTAGGTCCCCCTTGCGCTTCCCTAGCCTCCAAGCCAAGCCACGAAACCGAAACAAACTCACGAGCGCCCTAAACCCTACCTGTCCAACACGCTAAAGGGGGAACCGCACGTTAACCGTTAACCTTTGGGGGTTAGGGTTTAGGGCTTAGTGTTTGGGGTTGTATATAGGGATCATCGTACCACCAAACGGGGTTAAAGATTGCAAGCTCGTACTGCTAAGAAACCTTACTTGGGATGCCAAACCATATTGCTTTAGGGGTTACTAAGCCTTATAAACTCTTTACCCCTAAACCCTAAACTCAAAAAACTCGAAACTCCTAAACACCTAAAAACTGAACCGTAAACTCTAAACCCCTGAACCCCTGAACCCTAAACACTAGACTCTAAACTCTCAACTCTAAACCCCTAAATCTCTAAACCCTAAACCCATAAACTCTAAACTCCTAAACTCTAAACGCAAAACCCCAAGCTCTAAACTCTAAACCCTAAACCTCTCTACCTATAGTAAAATAAAGCGTGTAGTCTTCGTGGCTTTGTTTCATAACTGAGTCATAACTCGCGGCTTTGGTCAGGGTTTACGGTTGAGGCTTCAAGGCTCTAGGCTGGCTCCAGGGTTTCGGGTTTAGGGTTCTGTACTGGTCTTAGGGTTTAGGGCCTGCCCCTAGGGTTTACAGTTTGGGGCTTTGGGGGGGGCCCTACGGTTGATGATATAAATCCTGCACTACCCATCATAAGGATATACCATGATTCCCATAGTTTTGGGTCCTTAAGGTAATGCAGGATTTACATATCATCAACAGTAGGATTTACGGTTTAGGGCTCTGGCCCTAGGGTTTGCCGTTTCGGGCTTTGGGGGGTTGGGGCCCTCGGACATGGCGGGTTCTGGCCCTAGGACTAACGGGAGAACTCGAGAAGTTTCGAATGTCTGTGCAGCATATAAGTGTGGTGCTTAGCTTTTAAGAATATATCAAAATTGCTGATAGTGCGATATGGAGAACGCAACGCGAACTAACAACAAGTTTAATTTCTGATGTTGGGGGATTCTTTGGGTGGGTGGGTATTGTTCTTGAGACTTCATACAGCTATTGGGAGCTGCTGGAACCCCCTAAACCCTAAATCCCTAAAGCCCTAAACCCTAAACCCCTAAACCTCTAAACCCTAAACCCCTAAACCCCTAAACCCTAAACCCCTAAACCCCTAAACCCTAAACCCCCCACACCCCTAATTCCCTAAACCCTAACCCCTAAACCGAAACCCCTGAATCCCTAAACCACTAAACTCTAAAACCCTAAACTCGAAAGCCATTAAAGCCCCTACCCTCACTCCTAATCCCCTAAACTCCAGAGGTTCAAGCCCCCAAAATATGGGTCCCGACCAAATCCCAGAGAGTCTAGGGTTTAGGGTTAAGGGTTTAGGGTAGAGGCTAATATGAACCTAGGGAGCAAAATCCATGCATTAGGGTTCAGGGCATAACCCAAGCTTGTGCAACATGTCGAAGCCTACCTGCACGTAGGTTCATAGACCCTTAACCCTTAAATCCCTAAACCCTAAGTCCAAAATTCCAATCCTTAGACCCCGAAGCTGTGAGTTGGCAAGCGACGTAGAGCCCGAAGACCAAGCCGTAGCCAAGCAGGCGTCGAATGCCTGGACGTCTCGAAGGCGGTTGCTGGCTGGGGCTTCCGAAGATTGGGGGCTTCCTTGCTGTGGGATCCTTGGTTTAGGGTTTAGGGTTCTTGGCTGACTTCTGAAGCCCTCCTAAAAGTTAAACTTTTAGCCTCCTTACTATAATTCATATAGAAACCCAAGAAGTTAAAGTCCTAAGAGCCAACCAGAAGAACGCCAAGTTAGAAGAGCCATACTGTCGATGATATCAATCATGCATTACCTTCAGGACCCCTAACTATTGGGAATTATGGTATATTCCTTATTACCACAAGGCCCAGAGAATCCAATACCCCGTCATTAAGGAATATATGTATATATATATATACACCTTAAATTATTGTAGGATCCCTAATATGATTAAAGGTATATTCCTTATAATTACTGGGTATTGGAGTCTCTGGGTGTTCTTCTTCCTGCGTCGCATGTCCTTTAGGTTTGGGGCTATAACAGCAGATCCGAGAAGCTAGCTCCTACGTTTGCACACGCGTTCTTTACGGTCGCCGCCGTGGCTGTCATCCTCCTTGTGGTGCCCTAAGGGTCCATGTACCCAAATAGTAGATACTGTGGCCCTAATGTAGTTCCTATATAGGTACTTTAGGGCCAATGTATGTACTATTTGGGTACATGGACCCTTAGGGGTGGCAACCACAAGTGCTGGCACTTGTGCGTTGTGTTCTGTTGCCTTCCGAGTTGGTCATGCCCTGAACCCTAAAACCCTAAACCCTGAACCCTAAAACCCTAAAGCCCTAAAGCCCTAAACCCTAAAACCCTAAACCCTAAAGCCCTAAAACCCTAAACCCTAAAACCCTAAACCTCCCAAGCCACTCGTAGGGTTGAGCTACCCAAGTCTTGGAGTCAGAGCTTGTGACGGAGCGCCTTGTAGTGTTTAGGATACTGGTTCCCTGTTGGGGCCATATTAAAAATGATCATTTTTAATCCTTAGTAGGGCTTTCTTGTGACAAACATGTAAAATTGTATCCAACAAGGATCCAGGATAAAAGGTAGCCAAGCATCAGGTTCTATTTCAGGTTAGAGGTTTCGTTTCAGGTTAGAGGTTTCGGTGATAAATGTGGCAACTTCCGAGTTTCAGATATGCGACGTAGTAAGAACCTTGCGGTACGGATCCCACAGAAACGGTTGATGATACAAATCCTGCATTGCCCATAATACGGAATATACCATAATTCCCATAGTTTAGGGTCCTTAAGGTAATGCAGGATTTATATCATCAACAGTATAATACATCCCAACACCCTATTCTAATTATCAAGGTCCACCTTTTTAGGGCTCCTTACTATGATTTCTTTATACAGGTCCTTAAGGTAGGTTCTTTGGGGTCTAGGTACACCCTACCCATAGGCCCCTAAGTAGTTCCTTTTTGGGATTACCTTATAGGATTCTAAGTATAAACCACAAAAAGGAACTACTTAGGGGCCTATGGGTAAGCCCGAAGCCTTAGTAACTCGGGTTGAGGGACCCTTTTCAGGGTATTGTATGGCTTCAGAATGGTTCTTTGGGGTCTGCTTGGAGGTTCATGCGTAGGTATAAGTGGGGCTACAAGTCCCCTAATATGGCTTATAAGTATAGCTACCCCCATTTAAAACTACCCATGAACCTCCAAAACTCTAAACCCTAAACCCCCAAACCCCAAACCACCTTTATAAGGAACTCATAAGAAGGAACCCCTAAAAAGGTAGGGTTCTTTCGGGTCTGGCTAGGGACTGAACACCTAGAGCATGCACCCCGCTTGAACTCGGAACCAGAAGGCAGGGGTAAGTAGGGTTAAGGGTTTAGGGTT
>CAJNJA010008755.1:1761-15243 GCA_905231915.1 Symbiodinium necroappetens | reverse complement strand
GGGTTTAGGGTTTAGGGAGTTTCTGTTGCTGACACAAAATGTTTAGGCTGCTGCTTGACTGGTGCTGTAGGCTAGCAGGAGGTACTTCGGTGGATACTGCCCCACTCCTCATACTCCAGCTGTTGCTGCATCTGCGCCCGGTTGCAACCTCCAACTTGTCACGTCCTGTACCCTAAACACTAAACCCGGAAGCCTGAACCCTCAACCCTCAACCCTAACCCCTGCCCAAAACTTGCAGGTGGAAAAAGGTGCTTTAAAAAAAGGAAAACCTAAACCCCTAGGGTTTTAGGGTTTAGGGTTTTAGGGTTTAGGGTTTCAGGGTCCTAAACCCTAAACCACCATTGTGTAAGATATCCTTGGCTGCCCCGAGGCCTTATCTGCCGGATAATTTCAGCGCCACAGGGGTGCCGCCAGCGCCTGCCTAGACTAACGGGTTTGGGGTTCAGGGTTTCGGGGTTCAGGGTTTAGGGGTTTAGGGGTTTAGGGGTAAGGGTTCGGTGATTTGGGTTTAGGGTTTAGGGTCTAAAACTCTAATCATCCAAACACTCAGCCTAAACCCTAAACCCTTGATGCTGGGGGCCGAACAGTGGGTGCAGCAATACTGGTAAGACAGGTATTATCAGTCAACAGTAGTAATGCTATCAAGAAGAAGAAGAGCTGAAGATGCTAATACCTAGGCATTAATATTCGCTAATGTAAGATCATTTTATCAATACTTTTTTAAGGGCTACTTATGAACATTTAATTCTGACATACTCCATAGCTCTATTCTACTTATAAGGCCTTATATTAGCATTTAAGGCTTTTTTAGGCTCTCTGCCTGAGTCGACATCCTCAAAGCCCCTGCATGCGAAACCTTCCTTTTCAACTCCTGAGCTTAAACCGAACAATACTTCGGTTTTCGGATGTGGGGTCTGAGCGATACGTTCAACAAGCAGCTGGCACCCCTTGGCGATATATCTTCGCAGCAAGCACACTCATGAGCCGCTCCTGTACAGATGCGAGCGCCAAGTGCAACCTTCGTTCAACAGTCGTCGAATAGTTGGCAAGCTTGAGACCGGACAGCCAGAGAAAACAAGGAAACTTGTAGTGCACACACACACACACGTGTACTAGTGCGGGAGTAGGAGGTCGTCTGAGCTTGCTCTTGCAGGTTGCTTTTTCACGCAGGATAAGGCGTGCTTCAGCGAAAGAACCGAGACCGCTTCTGTGCGAAAGCAAAAGAGCATGGAAAATCTGAGACTTTCGTACGTACAACACCCTCCACCCTGCAGGCGGCATGTCCATCAATCCTGCGTCGTTTGAATTTGCTTAGATATTCCACCTTTACTTGAACTGGAGTTCCATTTGCAGAGCCGTACATCTGGCTGTGGTTTCTCCGTTTAGGCACTTCGGCATTTCGAGCTCATGCTTTGGACTCGGGGAGGTGTTCATGGCGTAGGCACCAGGCCCTTACAGTTCTGAAGGATCTATCTCAGACATATCGTAGGGTTACTGATGCGCAATGTCCTTCGGTGTTTCCTTGACGTGCATACCAGTCCGAACACCAGAACGAACGACATCACCCAGATGCGCTGGCCGCGTGCAATCTTGTGCACTCATCTTTATTCCTTCCCTGGCATCGATTGTTGGATGGTTAGGCGGCTTCGCAATACTACGCCCAACTTCCGTGAAACTTGGCAACGACGCAGCGAAGTAGTGGACTTGCAATCCCCGCCGTGAAGAAGCTGCAAACCTGCTCAGTCGCCCCCCCCATTCAAGCTGTACCTGTAGCCGGAAAGACCTACCTTTTTAGGGTTCCTTATTAGGGTTTCTATATATATATATATAGAGTTCCTTAAACAGGTAGGTCTTTTCGGTTACAGGTAAGGCCTGCTGTTTCTTTGGCAGGCGCCCGTCTTCGCACGCCATGCTTCGCCACAGCCTGTTCGGCAATGACATGACCACTTCCTGACCTCGTGGTCAAATTGCGGCTTCAGGGCTTTGGAATAGTGTTCCTGTTCTTTATTATTGAACTTGTGCTATTTTTCAGCTTGTACCAGTACCGGAAGGCTTTGGCTTTCCTTTTATATGTAAACTTCTTTGGGGGGGTCGAATGGGCATGCATGAGAAATGTGTGTTGTCTGTCTGTTGGTTGGTTTCTTTGTTTGATTGCTTAGTTGTTTTGTTTCCCTAAGGTCCAAGTACCCATTAGTTACTGTAAGGACTTTGGGGCCTTTTTGGGGTACTTAAAACCATAAATAAGGACTACTTGGACCCTTAGGGTTTGCACTAATAAACAATCCCAAGCTCAACCCCAGGGCCTGCAGGTGTAGTCAATAGTTCAATACCCTTACCCTCAAAGGACTCATATTTTAAGGGCTTTGGGGCCCACAGCCCCTACTATATAAGGCTTTTGGGCCATTTTGATGCTAAGGGATATTAGCACGCAGTGCTGCGGAGTCGTAAGGATGCTACAACTTAAGGTCTCTGTGGTGGTTCCTTGTCTGAAACTCCCACATGTAGCCAACAACTATGGATCCATAAGCACTTCCCACTTGATATTAAACACCCCCTAATAATAAAACCACATTGCGTCGAATCCTCCCGAAATTAGCCATGCCCTTTAACACCGATTCTGAATTGGGGGGAGGGTTTCGAGGCTCCAAATACCCTCAGAGCACAGCAAGAGCAAGAGCAAAAGCAAGAGCAGGAGTTAGAGCAAGAGCAAAAGCAGGAGCATCAGCAAGAGCGGCAGCAAGAGCAAAGCAAAAACAAGAGCGGGAGTAAGCGCAAAAGCAGGAGCAAGAGCGGTAGCAACAGCAAGAGCGGGAGAAGGCGCAAGAGACGAAGCAGAAGCAGGAGCAAAAGACTGCGCGGGAGCAAGAGCCGGAGCGGGAGCAAGAGCCACGACCCCTGAAAAGTGGCAGTAGAGATAAAAAGACCCCACATAACAAAAACACCTTCCGAGTTTGGATTGGGGGGGCCGTTTCAGATTAGGGGGAAGGGAATAATTCAGGGTTCAATGCTCTTCCTCAGTGATAAGAACTTAACTTACTAAGGACTGTGGAGTTAGGGACTTCATGACACGTATTTTACAGGGCTATGCAGGGGTTTACTTAGGTTTATAGGGTTATATGAGAGCTGCTGCACATAGCTACTGAACCCCTGGTAGCATCCCACAAACATCAACCCCCCCAGACGATTCTAGCCTGTTTTGTCAAGACTCAGGCCCGCTATGACGGCTGCTCGGCGTGGTCGGAGATCTGGTGCAAGCCGGCCGCGCTCAAACGCACGGCGCCGTGGCGGAGCTCTGGAGGATCTGAATCGAGTTTCTTTCTGTCTTTTTTCAGTATAGGACCGTTGTACAAGGCTAGCAGCATGGCAAGGCTTAAGTTTTAGGCTTTATCTTGATGTTGAGACAAGCGGCCGCGCGGAGTGCATCCACCGTGAGCTTGGGAACACCTCCGGTCGCTCCGGTCCGCGCCAGGGGCGTGGAGCTGGCAAAGCTTTGGCCAACATCTGCACGTTTCCATGGCAGCCCTGAAGGAAGGGCATCCTTCATAAAGTGTAATGAAAGCTCCCTGTCGCTCGAACACATGGTGGCTCTGGGGCCTTAAGCGTAGGCTGCTGCGGTTGACTAGTCTCTATCCACAACTTCGAAGGATGGCTTTCTACTGTACAACTTTTCGCTGCCGAAGGGAAGTGAGCCAAGGCAATGTGAAATCTCTTCAGCTTGAGCATTGAAGCCGGGGTCCCGAATTTTCTCGAACCGGGCGGGTTCGCTGACCAGGTGCTGACACGTTATACCTGGACCCCAAGTAGGGCCGAGCCATAATCCTACCGGTAACCCAAACAGGCCTACGCGTGTAGGCCTTTGTTTATCTTGAGAACATATGAAAAGTCTACCTACTGTAGACACTCCATCGACCAATTACGTGGGATCCTTTACCCCTATTGGAGGGTACAAGAGGGTCCGGGCAATATAAGGGCCTGAGTAATTGGAATAGGGTTTTGGGGCCCCTTTCTACTATATAGACTATAAATGTAAAGGGCTTCGTAGGCTTCATCATTTTAGGGTTTCGGGGTTAGGGTTTAGGGTGACGTCACTCTTACCTTGTGCAAAACGTCTTCTCGGTTACAGGCAGACCCCCTGTCAGGCTTCATGCACTCCGCGGGTCTCGGAACTCCAGGATCAAATCCAGGTTTCAGGTTTACGGTTTGGGGTTTAGGGCTTGAAGTCTAGGGTTTAGGGGTTTAGGGCTTAGGGTCCACGGTTTAGTTTGTAGGGCCTAAGGTCTCGGGTTTAAGGTTTAGGGCCCAGGGCTTAGGGTCTAGGGTTTACGGTTTGGGGTTCAGGGCTTAGCGCTTAGGGTTTGGGGGATTCCTTTTTGGTGTTGAAGGGCCTTTCTCCAGGAAGAGGGTTCCTGGAAGGTTTCTAGAAGGGGTCCCTGTAAGGGATCCTTCCAGAATCTTTTGAAGGTTCCTAAAAAGGAACCTGCAAGCGGCTCCTTTAATGGAACCCTTAAAGACGCCTATATACGGGTTCCTTTAAGGGAACCCCTTTAAAGGAACCTCATAAGCGAACCCTGCAAGTACGACCGCCTGCTGCACCGCGTCGCTGGCGCGGTGGCCCTCGGCGGCCACCGCCGAGCGCGCCTCCGTGCGAGCCTGGCGTGGCGTGGCTCGGTTTAGGGTTTATTCATAGGCCCGTAAGTAGTTCCTTTTTGGGATTACCTTATAGGATTCTAAACATGAACCACAAAAAGGAACTACTTAGGGGCCTATGGGTAGGGTGGAATGGTTGCATTGCGGGTTCTATTAGTCTCTGACTGTGTTTAATCAGAGGTTACGAGTCGGACTCGCTGACTTCGTGCTATCAGGACTAAGTTGTGTTGTTTTATGCCTTTCTCCAGACTGCATGTTTCCGTCGGGTTCAGGGATTATGGCCTGGGCTATGGGGTCTAAGACCCCACGCCGCACTTCGAATTCCAATCCCCAGTGAAGCCCCAGACTTGCAGCTTGACTTTGGTTCATTTGCACGAACCCTTGCAACCCTATACCTTTTCAGGAAATACACATGCAAGAAATAGTAAGCTTCTTACTGTTGTCAGACTATTGTCATTGTTTTTATTGCCGATGTCATAGTTTTATTGTTGTTTCGCTGGGGTTCCTTACTCTGGGAAACCCAAACAATGTAGGCTTTGTAGGGTTCAGAAGTAGATTTTAGTGATTCGTGGATCATCTTGCGATCCCGTAGAAAGCTTAGAAATCAGAGTTGGATCCTGGAGGTCCTACTTGCTCAGTTTTCTCGTCGTCATCACGCGTGCACCGATCCAGGGAGAGAGCTGAGAACTGAGACACGGTCCGTGGGGTTCTTGGCTTAGCTGCTTAGCCCCGGTCATGATTACACAGCAGGGGCCCAAATACACAAGCAAGCAGTATGGCAGGTGCACGAGTCAGACTCAAATGCCCTGCTGGTGGATCCCTCGCACCTTCTGAGGCACTTGGTATCATACATATCAAGTTGAACATGGTTCCCTTCGAACTTCGGGGGCAACACACATCCACCGACCGACCGACCGACCGACCGACCGACCGACACACACACACACCGACCGCGACCGACCGACACCGACACCGACACCGCAGAAACCTGCCTCGGCGACCGCCTGAGCCACAATGCTGCGCTCGAACTCCTTGCGTTTGGAGAAAGGGGAGCTTACGGACTTCAGGTTTAGGGTTTATAGGGGATGATGATGAGCAGTAGCATCGAACCCGTGACGGTCTAGGATTTGAAGAACGGTCCCGGGGCTGGGATGAAGGTAGGTGGAGGATTCCCCAGGACGTGCGGTCTTGGGTTGGAGGCTTGAAAACTTCAGGACCCCATAGACGACCAACTCTCCGATCCCGGGATCATGGTTTCGCATCGTGTCGTGTAGGCTTTAGGGTGGTTTCGGCTTCAGGACAAGAAGTTGCTAGTAGCTAGTCTACATGGGCTACACCCTAAACCCTAAACCTTAAAACCCTAAACCCCAAAGTAGCTGGAGAACTGTAGGGGCCACAACTAGCCCGAGAAACTGCTGGTACTGATACTCTTCCTTAGGGCTCCCAGAGCAAAATTGATGGATACTAGGATATGCCGCAAAAAGCTGCTGACATCGTCCGAATATCACTGTCAAGCTTAGTCAAGCTTGAGTTCACTATATTGCAGTCTTAGGGAGTCTCCTGAAACTCCAGAAATCAACACAGGGCACACCCACTGTCAGCAGGCCTCCGTCAGTGCCCGGCTGAGAGCTTGAGAACGTTCCATAGTGCGTGCCCGCTCCTCCTTCCACGAAGTATTCAGATAACGTTTCGATGCTTCAGATCTTTCGGCTCGTCGATGGGCACGCATGTGTATTCAGGAAACGGGCGGAGCGGTGGGAGTCCAGGGGAGTGTGCACCTGACCGGCCATCTGATTGATTTTCGCGACCCTCTCAAACGATCATGCAATGCCCCAGATGCGTTCGTGCGACGACGGCCGGAGCTCCACAACAAGCTGAACCCAAGACGGATGATCGATGTTGGCTCGCACTTAACCAGATGCAAGCACGAAGCAAGAGTTTCTGGAGTCTTGTTATTAGGCGTTTGATGATACCTTTACATTAACTGGGAACACAGATGGGGAACTTGTGCTCTTGTGCCCATAAATCCTACACCGCGGACCCTGGGGCCTTGCAAATCTTAGACTTGACGCGCGGCCTTGTTCCGCCACCCTTCAACATTTCTGCGTGAATGAAGCTTCAGAAGATGTCTGAAGTCTAACTACTTCTTCAGTAACCAGGCCCGGAAAGTTCAAACTTGAAAAAGAATCACCAAACAAGTAAGCCAAAACAGGTCAAAGCTCTGACATCCTACTGTAGGGGCCTAAAAAATTACCAATACTGTTTTGGTGATTCGATATTGAAACACCCCCAACACTCTATACTTTCGGTCCCTATATTACAGTCTTTTTGCGAGATGCCGCCGAATCTGCTGTCCGTGGCAACTTCTTACCGGATGCATGTCTGAGCGATGGCTCCTTAGCCACCTGTCGGCCCAAAGATGCATTCGGACGAGACGGGGGTTTCAGGAAATGTGTCCCCAAATGGGGGAGGGGGGTCCCTGGAAGGAGAATACCAGTGTCTGCATTGAGTTCCCGATTTTCTCTGAAACGCCCGTGTGGCCTCGATTTCGGGGATACTTTACAGAGCTTTCAGACACTTCTCGGCCAAGAGCGCGAGGTCAGCTCAAGCGAGCTTCGGCGGGACGAAGGCGATGTGAGGGAGAGGTGACAGGCACAAGCTCACATCCTTCTCCAGAACCACCTCAAGGTTTCGATACTTGAATTTTTTGGGGGGTCCCTGGTTTCGGGTGGTCATTTGTACCAAGAATCTTACTGTCCAGGGCATCTCCAATACGCGCAAAAGCTTACACTAGTTCTTCTCTAAACCCCCCAATGGGGTCCCCCTAAACCCTAAACCTGCAAAAAGCCCTAAACCCTAAACAACCCTGTTTTGAAGCTGCCGGCCTTGAGTCGATGGTACCAGATTCCGATCAAGATGTTGTAGAGGCCGCAAGACACCATCAAATGCCAGCCCCAGGCGTGAAAGTTCCAGTAGTCGTAGGCGGGCAGCCTCGTGTCGTGCTCTTTTGAGGGTTCAGGTTTGTGGGGTCGTGTGGTTCAGGGCTTTCGGGGTTCAGTGTTTTCTTCAGGGTTCAGCAACTGCTACCAAATGCCGATTGAAGCAGCATGTGCAGCTGGTTGCAAAGCTTCAGGTCCATCAGCCAAACCGTAATCGCCACCCCCAAAGCGATGAAACCGTACCTGAACAGCAGGTGGCCGGGATAGCAGTCCCCAGAGAGCCCAATACCCCTTAGTTAAGGAATATACCGTAAATCATAATATTAAGGCCCCTATAATTTAAGGTATATTCCTTATTTAAGGGATATTGGGCTCTCTGGATCTGGACTTGTGCTACTGATACTGAGGCAAATGCCCAATCGGCACACGAGAACCACGTTGCTACTGTAATCAAAAATTACTAATAAACCGAGTCACGACATGACTTTTCTCAACTCCGTCATGTCTGTGGGCAAGCTGCGGTAGAACAGCGTCACCTGGCACGATTTCAGAGTGCACCTTAGCAACAGCTACATACTTTCCGTTCAGGACCCTTAATAAGACCACAAAGTAGTCGACACCAGGCACGACAGGTGAGGTACAGGTAATTATGTAGTACGTTGAGGGAAGCGGGTTGCACCATGCACCACCGGCATGGCACGTCTCTACCCAAGGCTTCGAATGAGAACCGGTCTCGGATCATACTACGACTACACCAACACACCTCAAAACCAATATATACATGGCAAACCTCACGCAAACGAAACGGGATTCCGACAACCCTGAACCCGAAATCTTGTGAAACAAAAGCCGTCACTATCCGCCTTCCCAGCCCCTGCACTCCTAGACCTAAAACCCCAATCCCTAAGTTAGGGTTTAGGGTTTTCGGTAAATCCTAAAGCCCTAAACCCTAAAATTTAAACCCTAAACCCCAAACCCTAAAACAAGGTTAAGGAAGCTCTGGAAAGTAGGCCCTCCCTCGCTCGAGATCTCTATTCTAAGGCTGCTGCTATCTAAGGCCATGTAGGTGGGGTTATACCTGGGGAGACCATATTATTATTATTATTGTTATTATGATTTTTATCATTATCATTATTATTGTTATTACTATTGTTATTCTTATTCTTATTATTATCACTACTAGCAATATTATTACTGCTATATTGTTACTATGATTGATATCATTAATATTTTTATTGATCAGAGCTCTAATTCAGTGCATTTACATCGACTAAGTTAGCGGACTTGTAGCCTGTAGCTGTGCTGAGAACTACCATGAGCCTTGCAGCAGAGAACCTCATGACCTGGCGCCCCAGCTATCCCGTCGTGATCATAGGGGTACGCTCTTTCCTATTCGTCCGTTTTGAGAGACAAAAAGGGCACAAGTATACTACTGTACTACGGTTGATGATTTGAATCCTGCATTACCCATAATAAGGAATATACCATAATTCCCATAGTTTAGGGTCCTTGGGGTAATGCTAAGGATTTATATCATCACCAGTAGGGGGCCTCATAGGAATTTGTGGGATTCTGCTGTGAGTTCTGGCCGGGGAGATCCACTACTGAGGTTCCGTTAAGGGGTGCCTTTGTATTGAAAGGTCTCTGGACGGGATGCTACAGGGGTTTAGGGTTTCGGGATCACGAAGGCTCCGTACTACTACTACTACTACTACTACTACTACTACTACTGCTACTACTACTACTATTACTACTACTACTACTTCAGACCTCAATATAACATTCGGGGCCCCAAGCCCTATACCCCTAACCCAAAACTTATGATAGCCTTAAGCTCCTGAGCTGTAAGTTGTACCAGCTCTGTGTGCGGGTGTTATTGTAGTAGGGTTCCAATGAAGTAGGGTCTACATCAGAGGTCCCTCAATTTCTGAACCACTCCCATCTTCAAGGAAGGCCTTGCAGACAGCGAGGAAAGTGGCCAGCCCGAAGAACGCGTGGAAGGAGAACCATTGCATGTCTCCGCTTCGCTTGGAGGTCGCCAATGTGGCGACCACGGCATATACAAACCTGATGTGAACGTCCAGTCGAGGAATATGAAGGTGCAAAGGGGTTAAGGCTTGCGAGGTTTAGGGCTTAGAAGTGAAGTTGAGGCCGAGGACGTACAGCTTTCAGGGCTTAGGGCCTGTAGGATCGTGTTGGTGATTCCAACGAGAGTCACCGGCTAGCATAGTATTTATATATGTATATATATATGTATATATATATATATACACACATCCCTGTCTTCTAGCTCTGAAACCAACACCGACACGCTTAACCCACATTACAACTAACAGCCATGCCCGCAGACCTTCTTTCATTCAAGCATTTCCCATGCCCCAGCCCCGCAGGAAATCCTAGCGCCAAAGCCTCTAGAGGAAGCCCAGCAACAAGGCCACTGGCAAGATGCGGTAAGCTGGTTGAACATGCTTCTGCTCGAACAAGACATAGAGGATCATGGCCTCAGGAGATCTGCACAATTGGTCTTAGGGCTTAGGATTTGGGACTTTCCGAAAAGTAGGGGGTGCCTTTTTGGGGGGTCCTTATAATAAGGGTCCTACTATTTAGGGTACTACCTTAGGGTCCCCTATTTTCGGAAACCCCCATTTAGTGTCAGCTGTTCGGGTTCAGGGTTTCGGTAGGGTCAGGATTAGGCTGTCGCATCCCTTGACATAGCGAAACAACAGGTCCCTGAGTGAAGATGCAAACACGAGCAAATTCCGCGATAGTTATCGTTAGCGTTATGTACATGGGATCGGCAACAAGCTTTAACGATGGCCACCTTTGTAACCAAAAAAGCAAGTGGCAACGAAACGGTCGCATCTTCACTTCCCACGTGGCCATACTATGGATGCCTTGAAGGATGCCCTGTTTCAGAAGAGCCAGAACCTTGCAGTCTAAACAAAGGCGAGATGCAACAGTCCAGAGCATCGGCACCTGGACAGGCTTATAGTGGCTCGGGATAATTTGCTGGGGTGAGGGCAGGCGTAAGAATTTCTTGGGAGAAGTGGAGGCCTTGTGGTTTTTGGGGCCGGCGGAAGGTGCGGGCCTAAAACCCCTAAGCTCCAGACCCGGGTGTAGGGTGCAAGGTTCATGGTTTAGGTTTGGGCCTTGGGGCTGAAAAAGGCATAGATCCTAAACCCGGAACCATAAACCCTGAACTCTAAACCCTGAACCCCTAAACCCCTGAAGGGCCCTTTGGGGGTTGTTTCGGAGAGGTGGCAGGTGGCCCCAGAGTTACCCCAAGGAAGGATCCTAAGCACCTACATAGAGGCAGCAAGGACCTTTTGACTTCCCGGTATTCCCGAAGAGCCCAATAATCTCGGAAATCACGCTAGGGTGTTCTCGGCTAGGGACTTAGATCAGCCAGGGAGCTCAGGCTTAAGGCTTATATTCATCAGGATTTGGTGAGTCTTCCCCGATTCTAGGACTGTGGGCCTCACTGGGTTTCGGCGATTGCACAGTAAAGTCCCCCGCCCCCTCCCCCACCCTCCCCTTTACATGCGGGTAGTCCTCGAAAGTTGGGTGCCTTCTAGACCCCTTTTTTATGAGGATTTGGCCGTCTCGTCGGTTCCTTCAAAAAGGGGACCCATACAGAATCCTTATAAGTACCCTTATAGAAGCATTATAGAAACCTTTATAGATCTCTCTAAGGGGCCCTAAAAGGGGGACCCGAATTCAAACAAACCTGACACATTTCCTGCTTTGAGGGTCTGGGAACCTATTCAGAAGCAACGCTAATACCACAAGCTGGGTTTCGCATGCCTGGTCCCAGCGCTGGTGCTCGAAAAGCAATGTCCCATGGAAAGCGACACTTCCCAAGCCAACGATGGTTACGCTCAGAAAAGCGATAATGAACCTTGCAGGGCGAAGGGCTTACTGTTCTGCGAAGCTGTACAGTATGGGGCGTTAGGGTAGAGGCGTTGTGGGGCCCGTGGGCTTATGGCTCAGAGCTTGGGGTTTGGCTTGAGGCTGTCAGGATTCTGGGTCTGTCCATGTCTGTCCCAACGTCGCCTCCATTCCATGCAGTCTCTCCTCCGGAAGTGAATTAAGATGGGCAGTATGCCAGCAACAGCGATGAACATCGATGTGAGGCTGTTGAAGAATTCGGCAGCATAGGGCGTCCTTGTCTCCGGGTAGTGATTTTTGGTTGGGCCTGTCTTGACTTGAGCTTTAGTAGGCTTGCGGATTCAACTTCCAGGTGCTCCAGAACTAGACCCACGGTCCAGTGGCTGAAAACGAAGCCTTGCGGCAAGACGACTGCATCTTTCAGATTCAACCAACCTGAAGTCCTACCCTCAGTGCCTGAAAGCCCCAACCGTAAACGCAAACCCCTGAACCTCACCACCAATACCAGCAATACCAGCAATACCAGCGCCAGCACACCACCACCAGCAGCACCACCACCAGCACCAGCAACACCAGCACCACCAGCACCACCAGCACCACCAGCACCATCACCATCACCAGCACCACCGAAATAAAACTTAACGGCTTCAAATCAAAGCGTGCAGAACGCAAGAACAATACATCTTGTCTCTTAACCATAAGGCTTGTTACGAAGCCCTACAAAACAATCAGAGTCGATTGAAACCGCTAAAAGCACCTGACCCTCTCAACATGCCTGAGTATGGAACGTCCCTCAAGGGGCGAAGGTAACCCGACAATTCGTTTCTCTAGTATAACTTCCTGCAAAGGAGAACCCAAGCCGCTTCAATTTGGGGTGTTGGAGTATGGGAGAGTTATAAGGACAGCAACATACGCACAAGAGAACCATTTTTTGTCAAAAATCCATGCAAACCCTAAACCCTAAACGGCCCTAAACGCTAAGCCCAGGGTCACCATGTAGTTCCCTTCACACCAGTCCATAGTGGCTGTCGGCGGGCCCCAATAGCCCTCAAAGCCTTCCATGGTCGCCACCGCCGCCATCGAGAGCCCGCACACAAATACAAAATGCTGCTAAAACGAGAGGGGGGGTACTACAGATGGAGTATCTGCATAAGGCAGTCGGTGATGTAGTAGAAGTCTTGAGGACTCTATGTTAGTTCGCAAGACATTAAGCCGGAAACTGATGCCTTGCCTTGCCAATCAACGGATCCTGGGCATATACCTCGCAAGACTCCCTTGAGAATGCGAGCTGCGCGGACGACAAATTCATAGCACAGCTTGGGCTCTGTGAACCCTGTTCCTAAACCCTAAACCCTAAACCCTGCACCCTAAACCCTACACTGTCCCTATTCCTTGTTTGAGCAACCACTATCCCAAGAGTCCACGTACTCATATAGTACATACAGTGGCCCCAGAGTACCTCTATAGGGACTACTTTAAGGCCTGAAGTACCTTACTGTTTGGATACATGGACCCTTAGAGTACGGCTGATGATCTAAATCCTGCATTACCCATAACATAACAAGAAATACACCATACTTCCCATCATCCACATGGGTAGTTCTCAAAATTAGGGTCCCTTTTTGGGTCCCCAATAGAGTACGGCACCTTTATAAAAAGGACCCTCAAAAGGACCATAAATTAGAGAACTACCCATATATAGAACCCGTATAGTACCCTTATACAAACCCTAAAAGAAGCCTAGATCCCTTTAAGGAACCCTAAAAGGGACCCTACTTTCACTACCCAGATGTCACCTCCATGGCTCCATTCCACTCCACGCGCAGTCGATCCATCTTCTCGCGAACAAAGTCCTGACGGCAGGGGATGTGCCAGCGCCTACCTGGATCCCAAGGAGACCTACCTGTTTTAGGGCTCTTTTTTTTCTGATTTTCCCCACATAAGGCCTGAAAGCGGTATGTTTATGTGGGATTGAGGTAGGGGTCTAAGGTTGGCCTGCCCCCCCCCC
>CAJNJA010008753.1:17037-41774 GCA_905231915.1 Symbiodinium necroappetens | reverse complement strand
CCCCCTCCAGTCGTCTTTTGTTTTCCCCGCCACAAGTCTCCAGTGTTTGTCCGAGTCGAAGCTGATCCCTTCGGGAACAACAACCTCTTGGAAGAACCAAATATCAACAGCATCAAGTGGCGGGTGTCCCCGAAGCGCGGGAAGGAGGACCTGCATGATCTTCTGCGGGGTCGCTCCCCCGAGGTTCCAAGACGCCACAGTGACTTTGCGGTGGGCTGGGTCAATACCTTCAGGTAGTCCCCGCCTTGTTTGGTGAAACAGGCCCGGTGGTTTGCCTAGTCAACGGAGGTGGGCGGCCAACGGCCTCCACTTCCTGCTCACTTCCCCTTCGTCAACGCCAAGCTGCCTCGCTAGCTCCCGCAGGTGGATCCATCCTGGCCCCGCGTCATCGGCTCCGCTGGGCTTGCTCCCCCCTGCTGAGGCAACGCGCCTTTGACGGTACCAAACGGACCCCGTGGACCACTCGACTTCCAGCTGCCGTGCGTCCCCTTCCATCTCGAGGATAAGCCCCCCTCTCTCTCTCTCTCTCTCTCTCTCTGTTTTTTCCGAGGACTCCTCTTGGGTCAGCAGCTGCTCCTGGAGCCGTTCCGCCTCCTCCACCGCGCTGGTGAGGACCTCGGCAGAAAGAGCGGAGGAAGGCGAGAAAGCTAAGGTTTTTGTTTTTAGGGCTTTAGGGTTTAGGGGTTTAGGGGTTCAGGGGTTCAGGGGTTTAGGGGTTTGGGGTTTAGGGGTTTAGGGTTTCGGGTTTAGGGCTTAGTGTTTAGGATTTAGGGCTTTAGGGTTTAGGGAAGCCAAAAGAAAACCCCACACTAAAAATTAAAAGCCTGGTGGAGCACTCTAGGCGCTTCATGTCCAAGGCAGCTACGTCGCGGCTGACCATTGAGCGGGTTTGTTTCTCCCTCAGCACATCCAGCACCCGGGCAAAGAAAAATGGGACGTAGCACAAGAGAAGTAGGTACTGGTGGCGTACAACCATGCATCTCTCGACTTGGAGATGCAACAGGCACCGTCTCTTCATGGTCAGCATCAATGCCCACAAGCCAATGGCCACAACAAAACTGCTTTCGTATGGCAGCTCAAGTCCCAAGGGCAGCGCAACGCAGCTTGTCTCTCCTCTGCACCTCAACTTGACCACATTCTCGCATTTTGTCCAAGAAACCGGCTGGCTGCACAGAACAGCCACACATTGGGCTTCATGGATGCAGGACTTGCAATTTGCATCCTTCGTTAGCTTGATATATTAGCTGTTCGGCAAGGCACCACTCAGTGCCAACGCCAAATCTTGCCTCGCCTGACAGATTGAGGCTGGCTCAAGTCACTGGCATGATAGCTGTCGCGTCCACCCTCAAAGTGAAATTCGCCCGACCGAGCCTTCATGGCCTGGGACAATTCTCCGCAGCTCGCAGCCTGAAGAAAGAATGCTGGTATCCGCCATCAAGCGGAGCTTGCGCACGCATTGCTGGTCACCAGTCGTGCTATTTCGACTCTTGGCCTGCCAACCTCGTGAGCGACGCGCTCTACTGGTTTCTAACTGCGAAACAGGAACAAGAAACAAACGATGCCCCCAGCCCTGTCCTACCCGATCAAGGCCTCCCGCGACTTGCTGGCATCCTGTTCCAAAGGTCTGTCAAGAGCTTTGCACTGCACGACTTAGCTTGGGATCTGGCCTCTTGGTGCTATAGGTCCATAGACCAGTGTGAACTCTCAAGACCAGAAGCTGCCTGCCTCTGCTCGTCGCTGCTCCTCAATGTCAGCAGCCTCGGCAAGCTTCAACTTGATCTGTTGATAATTCAGCCGAGCGCTGCCGACGGACGAGAGTCGGGAGAAAATGACCCATGTGATGAGCTCATGGAAACCCGAGGCATGGCCACTGTGGTGTTGCTCCATGTGCTGTTAGATATCAAACCTGCGGCAACCTTGCAGTCAGCCCTTACAAAGACTGCTGAGATCCTGGCCGAACAAAGGGGGACTTGATGCAGGTACATTTTACACAGCCGTCAACATCCATGCAGTCGTTCTCAACGGCCAACTGAAACTTGAAATGAACGTACGGTGTGCTAGCTCCAGCCTTTTGACAGGGTTGTCGCGCACGCATGCATCCGAGTCCTCTCCCAACAGCTCTTTGTTGACGGATGTTGCGCAACTTGTCATGTTGCTACCTTTTGCATCTGTGTCACAGTGCAGCCATGGGCCCACCAAAAAATGACAGACGGGCGGAGGATGATTGAAACAACTGGCAAGAATGAAAACATGCGTCAATAAGCCGCGGGGAGGTCAACTTGACCCCACTTTTGCGTGTGATCTGTGGTAAACATCAAACACCAAGGATGCAAGGAATCTAATGATGAAGTTGTCTAACAAGTTTCAAGTCAGTTGCAACTTTCATATGTTTGCTTCCTCGGTCGCAAAACACTCGTTCTCGTCGCATCCTACTGCAAAGTGTCGTCTGGGCTCCGCACAATGGCAGTCTTCTTTGCAGAGAGCTTCTCAATGCTTTGCTGCACTGCCTGCGAAAATCCGCTCTGCGAAGATGCTGGATGACCGCTCGAGTCGGCCGGGGCCTCCATCTCCCTTTCGGTAGCGTCACGTCGGCTGCGCAATGGACTCGAGGCTTCAGCCTGGAGCTTGGCTTCAAGCTCCACCACACACGCAAGGACTTCACAGACTTCGCACCTCGGCGACCCGGCGCTTGTTCTCCGCCAGGAGCTCCTCGCACCTCGCGTGCCGGGGTCAAGGAGGGCTCTTTTTGTCGAATGCCAAAGCCCGTCGAAGAATCTTCCCATTTTCCAACCGCCAATCGCGGTCGGCATGTGCCCAGGTCTCGACAGCTTTGGCCACATCTGGCGGCGATGCTCTGACCACAGGACGCATCGCAACACACCTCTGCGAGGGTTGCCGCATGAAGACCTCCGGAATCTGCTGGTACAGCCAATACCATGGGCCTGGGGCCTTGCAATTCAAAACTGTGCCGTGAAACGCACAGCACAGCTCTGCAAGGCCATTTAAAAAACTAACGCCTGGCCAATCTCTTGGCATTGCCAAACTGGTTGTGCCAGGTCTTCAAACATTAGCACATAGAAATACAAACACGGCCTATTCTCCATCGCATCACTCAAGGGCTCCAAGCGAAGGCGCTGTCTTCAGCCGCTTGAGCTGCGAGAAGCGCTGTTTCTTGGCAAGCATTACCTGCAGCTTTCTTTCATGCCTGTTCAACTATCAATGAGCTAGATTTGAAAAATGCATGTTTCTAGCGGTGCCGGCACTGTGTTCACTCCCTTGTCGCCGAGAATGTTATCGAAAATCTTACAAAAGCGGGTACTTCGATTCAACGAAGCGAGCACCTCTTGGTCCTCCACGAGGCCACCCATGTCCAGAAAGTAGTCTGAGCACAAGGGAGGTGAGGTGAACCCGTCAATATACGTTCGAGCCGGTTCGAGACATGTAGGTCGCTGGCTTTTCATCTTGTTCATCATGATCACGTCCGGAGTGTAGCTGGAACAGTCCTGCAGCTTCACATTTCTACCATGAATGCTTCTACCATCAATTTCCCGAGCAATCTCCTCGATGGGCCGGTAGAAAGACCTTCAAATCAGCACAGGGCAGTCGCGACATCAAAAGACTGAGCACTGGGGATCCGGCTCCCACTGCTGTGAGCCCGGAACATCTGAGCCGCAACAAAGAAATCGGCGACGGGACTTTTTTAGTACAGCGCAGCATCCCTAAAGTCTCCACACGGTCTATGGCCCGCACGATGCACAACAGCTACTCTACTGTCCTGCTGGAGGAATCGGCGTTGAGCCACCTCCTTCCAGAAGGCAAAGGACTCGTGGACAGTGGGGGGTGGCTCGCGCCGAAAGCACTATTTCACAACATCTGCACGAGCATCAGAAACAGCAACCACAACGTGGGGTCAAGGGTCGAAACTGTTCTTGCAGGTAGCTCTCAACACTTGTATCTGCCATCAAACATAAACCGAGCCATGCCTTGCCTACAATCACAAAACTTGCAACGCAGTCTGCTGTCGCTGGCGGAAATGACCACACATGGAACGCAACTGACACGAGTGCCTCAGCGCAGACCTCGGCAGAGAGAGACTCCCGCAGGTTGTCATCCTGGAGCGGCTTCCGACGAGTTTAAAGCCTGAACGCCCACACATCGCCACACCATATACTACCAACTCGGCTTCAGCTCCGAGCAAGACCTTGCGCGTGCAGACAGGGCGGCTGTGAACATGTCTCTCCTTGACCAGCTTCAAAGTCTCAAGCTTTTCACTGATTACCTGACCAACGGACACATTTCGGCAGCGTGAGGAAAGCGAGGCAGGTGGCCAAGCTCTCTGCCTCGGCCAGACGGGAGCCCTCCGTCTCGATTGGCTCCTCTGTCAAGTTGGCCTCCGGGTTCTCTGCTCGCACGGCCTTCTGCAAAGCAGCACTGAGCCTGCGGGTCCAACTCCCTGCTGGCATTGACGTAGCTCTGCGGCCTCAGGAATGAACAGGGCCGGATCAAGACCAGCTTAGAAAAGCCAATGCAAGGCCAGGCGATGCCAGGCGAAGGCTCAGCCCGGAGCTCCTCAAGACTTCCCATCGGCAAAGGCTTTGGCAAGCCCGCGACGCGAATGCGTTGACGGACCTCCCAGCTCAAGGGCGAAGGCTCCAAGTGCCAAGAGCTTACCACGGAAGGACTCCACAGCGCGGGCCCCGTCAACGCGCCGGCCTCCTCCCGGAGGTCCACTGCAAAGTCCGTAAAAGGCCCGAAACTCAGCGAGATGATTCAGCCCTCGAATGGCAAGATTCAGAGATGCCAAGTCGAAGGGCGCAGCCATCCAATCTATTAACGACGTAGCTACATGAACAGGCAGAGTAGATCCATCATCACATGAGCTGCCAGACCGATGTTGCTGCAACGCAGAGTTACTTTCGAAATCAGTAACGAAGAATGGCAAGCCCGCATCAGACTGAAGCCGGAAGTCACCGATCAGATCTAGAATCGAAGTCCGAAACCACACGCTCACAAGGCAATCACCGAAGTCCCCAACTCTCAAACTCGAAATCGCAAAGCTTACTGGCCCTAAACCAAAACCAAGACAAGGACATGGCCCTGTTTGAATGTTTTGGGGTCCCCGACTGCGCACGGGCTTCCAGCTGCGCCCGAGCTTCCCGGCCCTCGGACCTGGCACAGAAGTGGCACGGCACCCTCCTGTTGTTGCCGTCCACTGCTTCTTAACCGTGGCAGGACGGCTACTAGTGCTACCACTGCTATTCCTGGCGCTGCTACTACCGCCACGACTGCCACCACGACGACGAGACGAAGGCGGCTGCTGCTGCTGCTGCTGCTGCTGCTGCTACTACTACTACTACTACTACTACTGCTACTACGACTGCGACTGCTACCTCAGTGCACGGGTGATCGGTAACCTTAAACTGAATCCTGCCGCTTGGTCCACTTGTCCACTTAGTGCATGTGGTGCACTTGCCAACGGTTGGCAACCCCTACAGCTTAAACCCTAAGCCCCTAAACCCTAAACCGTGAACCCAGAACCACTAACCCTTAAGCCCTAGGCCCTAAACCCTAAACCCTAAACGGCAGACCAAGCGAACCCAAGTGAACCAAGTGACCATGGTAACTTGCCCAAGTCGTAGCATTATCATCAAAAACAAGTTGATCAAGTGACCCCAAGAAAGAGCATACCGATTAGCGGTTCTCGAATTCCCGGGCAATGTACTAGCACCACCACTACCAGTTCCACTTCTACTACTTCTATCACTTCTTCTACTTCTACTACTTCTCCTACCACTACTCCTTCTACTACTTCTTCTGCTTCTACTACCACCCACCCCTACTACCAGCCCCACTCCTACTCCTACACCTCTACTCCTACTCCTACACCTCCACTCCTACTCCTGATCCTGCTCCTGCTGCCGCTGCCGCTGCCACTGCCGCTGCCACTGCCACTGCCACTGCTACTGCTGCTGCTACTGCTCGCTGCCACTACCACTACCGCGACCACTACCAATACTACGACGACTACCACTACCCCTATGGCTACCACCACCGCTACTACCACTACGACTACCACCACCACTGGCAGACGTAGTGGCAGTGGTAGCAGCAGCAGTAGCATAAACAGCAGCGAATGGCTTTCCTCTTGAGCTCCTTGCCGGTGGATTTGCAGTCTAAAAATCAAGCCTTCCGCGGAAAATTGTCGGCAAGCAGCGCAGAACCAGGACTACAATACTACTCGGGAGAAGCGAGGCTTGTCTGCGCCGCGCCGAGCGCGAACTGTTCAGAAAATTTCGTGGTGACTTCAAAGGCCGATTTTAACGGCTTCGCAGATCTCGATCTGCTGAATCTAGCCTTTGGATACGTCCTTGCCTCCACTCTCGACTCCTAAAACCAGTCGACAGTTTGCCCGGAGACCTAGTTTTGGAAACACGCACAAGAACACGGAAGTGATGTATCTCCGGAAGTCGATTCTTTCAAGAACGTGCAGGAGGTAGCAAGTATTGGCCCAGCGGATCACGTGGCCAACTACAAATAGCCGGCTTTGCGACACATCTGCTGGGATGCCGTCCGCGGCCGCCACGCAGCCAACCATTGCTGCTAGCCTGAGCGCAAGACTGCACCTTCTCTGCCTTTGCACCCCATGTCGTCATTGCTTTGTCATAACAGCTTCGTTCTCTTGCAGAAAAAACGCGATCTTTGTCCGGGCGTCCAGCTCGGAAATCGATAGGCCACCTACGGGCCTCGACAGCATGACACGTACAAGCCCCTCAATCCTCAGGAACGTCGTCGTGACCCACATAATCAGACTCTCAGTGCCGTAAGGTGCCGGCGCATGCCTCGGGAGACCTTGGCTGCTCGTGTCTTCTAGCAGGTCCAGCAAGTTCGCGGCCTTCACCTAGCAGACTCGACGAAGAGCCCATAGACAACGTCAAGTCTACACTGCCTCAACTCCGGCAAGTTCACCGTAGACATCCGAGAGCACCTGCCAGGACTCTGACTAGACGACTCCATGGACACGATCTCGCGCGAGCACGACTGACATGACTGCCACATCTTGCATGGCATGGGGCACTTCACACGTATGGCTCCGGCCTAGTCCTCCATGGAATACTGAAAACCCCAGCATCCATCTTCCCAAAGTCAATTTCACCCGGCTCTGCACCAAGCTAGGATCCCTTTTGTGCGCCTGGCTCAAACGGGCCTCGGGGAGGCGGAGGCTGTACTTTGAGGATTCGGCCAACGGCCGCGTGCCTCAGAGGGGAACACACAAGAGCAACAGAACATGGTAAAGATGGCTCTGCACAATCCCCAAACGAGGATCTTGTCTTGTAGAAAGGCGAAGCTGCATGACATGCCGGGCCTGAAAAGTGGCCCAAAAGGGCCCTAGCACTGTCTCTGCTGCTGCTGCTGCTGCTGCTGGACAAGATGCAAGGTCGCCCAAGACTACGTGCACGACACCTTGACTTTGACTCCACCCTACTTAAGCGTTTGTGAGATGACTTCTTAGCCGGACTGGGAAAACTGCGAAGACCCTCCCTGCTCCGTTCCGTAGCCCAAGCCTCCAAGTCCAGACGAGATGGCAGCCAGTGGAGCCTTGGCGCTCGCGGACCCGGGCCAGACATCACCAGCGGAGGCTGAGCTGGCGGCCAGCATGGCGGCCTCAGGCTCCAAAGCTCAGAGAGAGCCCCTCGCGATTCTTCTGGCACCCTTGGCACCCTTGGGCCTCCTTCCGGGAGCCGGCGGCCCTGGCGGCGGAGCCGGGCCTTTGCTTTGAGGCGAGGAGCCGTACTTTTTGCGTCTGATTAGGTGGAGCTGAGCGGCATCAGCTGCGAAAGCCAGGGAGACTCCCTGCTGCCATCTGCTAACTCAGACCTGAGTGCGGCTTCGGCTTCGTACGCTCTAAATTGACTCTAAAGTCGTTGGGTATCAGTGGCGCACCAGACTTGTAGCTCCGGCGTGGGGTCACGCGTCAGACCGAGGTGCCTGTCCAGAGATCTCCAAGCTTGTTTGTTTAGTAGCATGTAGTTCTCGCCGAAGCACTCCAGACTCTAGCGATTACACAAGGGTCACCAGCAGCCCGCCTCGCTTGCCACGCCGGCAGCTTCTGAGCCTGTCGAAAGGGACCGGGGGGAGCAGGAGTGCAGTGTGAACCGGCTGGTTTCAATTCGTCGGCTGCCTCTCGCACTTGTTTGAGAGTCATGGCAGCGATGTTGTTACTCAGAAGGCTCAAGTCCTCGAGGACCTCGAATGTTCTCTCTTCCCCATGCTGACACTCAATTCACGAGACAGTGGTCTGAGAAGCAAGCAACAGAAGGCGTAAAGTTCTTGAGCATGTGCCAGAAAACCGGGTCGGGTTTCCCCGAACCTCGAAGATCCTGGCACGTGGCTCACTGCACCCTGCTGAGAGTGGGGTGCCCTGCGGCCCTGCAACATCCTGGACTCCAAATCCCCACCCCCGACTCTGCTGGCGCACAACGAGGCTGAAGAGCAGCGCTGTGTCCTGCTCTTCAAGTCGAACCGGACACTGGTAAGGGTCTGTGGATGCCACGCTTGGACTACATGGTCAGCCGCTCTAGAAAGGTTGTTTGCTTGCACAACAAACCCAGCCCGTGTCCCTGCCTTCTCTGTGAGCTGCAAGAGGTCATATGTCCTGGAACAGAACGGCCCCACGAAGGGGCAAATGATAACGTTGAGATATGGTCTTCTCTGTCACGGGGTTGAACGGCCGACACCGCCGTGGCATTGCCGGACAGTGCTCGCCCAACGCTCCTCTGATAGTCATCCGGGACGACTTTTCTCGAGATCTTTGGGTCCTGCTTGTACCTGGCAGGAAATCCACAAGACCTACGATGCTCGACTTGCGCAAGTGGTGGGCTTCAGGCTCGATGCTTGGTGCAGCTGCATGCCAATGACTGCTGCTGCGAAATGGAAGGGGCACTGCAAGAAGTTGCTCAGAAGGGTCATGGCCAATGCTTCCAGGCTGGCCTATGGCGCGGAAGACTTTCAAAAATGGTCTGTTGAGACCAAACCGGGTAACTGCAAATCATGAAGTGCATGCACACGCAAAGCTCTGAAGTGGCTCGATCCCTTTCAGCGCGTCCGAAGCTCATGGTGTCGAGGATGGATGAGCAGGGATGCATCAGTCCATTCGAACATAGCGCAGGTTCCGCTGCAAAGCGCTGCTCTCAGACAACCACCACTCGAACCAGCGGCTTTCGCATGATGCCGAAACCCTTCTTCACAGCAGGACGACCGGCGGGGAAACTGGTATCTGTTCCGGAAACGTGCTGTCCGGGATGGTGCGGAAATCACCTTGCAGAGAGCAGTGCACCTGTTCGAGGCTTAGAAGCGTTCAGACGACCACCTGTCGAACTTTGAATACAGGCTCCGGAATGCGTTGTCCGGCAGAGTCCGGAAATCACCATCCATTGGAGCAGTCACGGAAGCGTCGGGCACTTCGGCGAGCATAGCAGAAGTCTCTTCGAAAATTCCGCAATCATACATATCATACCGATCTGAAGTAGGCTGCTGCGCGGACTGCGAAAGCAGCAGGCGGGTTAGCCGTTCAGGCCATGGACATGACCCGGTCAATGACCCAGGAAGAAGCTGGGGGTTGCCCTCGCCGCTGCTGCTGAAAGGTGTTCTGTCGGAGCAACACACCCAACCTCGGGCAAATGCCGGGTTGGACGTTTGATCGACCTGATCAAGGGAGAGCTCAAACAACAGCATTATTGAGGAGCGAACTGCTAGCACAGCTCGATGCTCCTACACCCGACTCTGGGTCCCACCTTTCGCAGCTGGCAGCTGCTCATGACCGGAAATCCAGGCTCCCTTGCGCAGTTTTGCAGTTGCAGGTGCCCTTCCGACCTCCTGCGTCGCTTCTGCTGCTCCCACTGCTGCCATCCATCCAATGATCGCCGGCCGAGAAGCCGCGGGTCCGCCCCGTCGGTCTGACAGATCGACATGGCGTGGCCTGACCTACTTTCTGTTAATGAAAAAACATGCCTGACCTACAAGCATGTCCAAAGCTTGTATGCTGAGATTGCTGTTGGTCTCGGCTGCAAGCTATACGGCTACAATCAACAGGATGACTGGTTCGCAAGATAGCTCCTGAGGCACGCAAAGACACGGAATCAACAAGACTGCCTAACACCGACAGCTTCGAGCGACAAGAATGCTGATTCGTGATACACATGCTGGAAAACAACCCAAAAGTGCAGCTGACACCATGGTGCCTGTCCCAGCCATGCAGTGCACACACATACACACATACACACACGCACACAGACACGACAGCAATCTCAACCGGACACTGCTGCAGGACAAGGTCTCTCGACTTGTAAAGCCCCAGTGCCAGCCTTCTTGTTCACTGACCGAACTTTGCGAAGCAAAGTTGCGTAGAACAGCCTGAGCTTTCTCCTTCACAGGCGAACATCGGCAATACTATCAGCGTGAACACTATTTTTGCTGCACTAGCCGCCGTCGGTTTGTCCCTACCGAAGCAGCCGCTTCTTAGCCATGCCCCCTCCTCCGTACCAAAAAAAGTCGGTGCAGGTCGGTGCGCAATTCTCACGAACACAACTTCTGTCTCCTGAGGTGCTCCAGCATGAGCGTGGGCTTGACCAGCTTGAAGACAGCGAGGAACTTCGCCCTCGCACCACATTCCAGACCCACCCAGCATCAACATCACACACTTGAAGAGACTGTACGACTGTGCCCATACGGAACATCTCCCACCACGGTCCAATCAAACGGTTGAGTGTCCTCGTCATCTTCCCCTTGAGGTCATAATCACAGAGCCTGAAGAACCTGCAGCAAACTTGTTCTGGCTTCAATGATTTTTTTGACCAAACACGTGGTCAATCTTGCCGAAGATTGCTCTGTAGAATCATCTGCAGGTTCTGGCGGGTCTTTGGCATAAACGTTCCACGAAAACAGATGGCATAGTGACCTCTCCCAGGAAAACCTCCCGGGTCCCATGTAGCACTCATGTAGCTGCATCAGCGAGGATTGAATTCAGATCATGCCATCTGCTTGTATGAAAGAAATGCTTCGGGCGATCATCCTTCTTTTGCACCACCTGCCCTGCAATGCCCTGACATCCGGCTAGTTGGCACACGCAGCTTGAATGCCAGGTGGTTTTGTTTAACAGTTATTGCATGCATGCATGCATGCATACATACACACATAAACATGTCTTTAAAAATAATAACGATCATACGTGCATACATACATACACACACATGGATGAAGCCTGCTTGCGTCAACGACGGTACCGTGCCTCTTGGCCTCAAGCACCGACATGTTCCAGTGCTCTCCAGCCTGCGTTTGAAAGACTGCCCTTTTCTCTGCGCTGTTCCGAGAGCCCGTCTCCGCAAGTCTCCGACGTGGCAAGACAACCCGCTGATCAGCATGTCTGGTTACTAGTTCAGCACTGCATCTCTAGCTCTGTGCTGACGGTTTGGAGAGCCTGAACGACAAACTTGCTGAGGTCAAGAGGTGCCTGGCAATCCCAGCGCGGGCACAGCGAAAACTGGTACGGATCACGTGAGCCGCATGCACCTGGCCTGGGTGGTGATGTCTTCCAGAGGGTCATAAGCTTTTTCCACATCAAGATACATCCTGCAGTCTGATGGCGTTGGAAATAAAACATCGGGATGGCAGCTTGAGTCTCTCTTTCGCTAAGCGGCGTCTCCAGGCGCTGCCGCCACTCCTCAAGCAGCAGAACTGGGGACACCTCGGAATCGGGCAAGAAGTTCATCTGCATCTGTTCGGCCACAGAAGAGCTTACTCTGGGTCTCGCGCAGAACCCAGGGCCGCATAAAGCTCAGCAAGGGAAACCTGAGAGTGCAAAGAAGGCTCTGAAGTGCAATTGCCTCATCTTCCAAGCATGGCCAGCTTTAAGGCTCCCAACATCATTCCATGTGCCCAAAATCACTGGAGCAAAAACACAAGTCGAGGCTGGCGGGAACACGATTTCGGGAAGTGACTATAACATCGTCCCACTATTGGGTCTTAAAGCAGCTTGTCTGATGTCCGGCATTAGATCAGGATGCGCACTCAACCGCAAAGAGCTGAATGGGCACGAGTCTGTTGTCTCAATGTGGTGGTGCAAGGTGAACGATGCAAGCATGTCAGCTCGAATACGCTCAACTCAAGAACAGATGCATCAGCCCTTCCGCTGTCCATGAAAATGCTGGGGTTCTGTCAGTGCCCGACATGTTCGGAGCGGCGACAGCCTGAGTTGTTCATCTGCCTTTTACGGCCGCAAATGCTGCAGTGGAACGGCTTCACTTTCACACGGCTTGGCCACCAGCTGAAAAGATATAAAGGTGCTCCTCCCATTCCAGCACTCCCACTTTGCTCCTTCTGTCAACTGTCTCTGGCTGACAAGTAACGGAAAAGGGGCTCCCATTGACATGGTAAGCATGCGACAGGAGATGCCCGAAATGCTGACAGCTGTATCGTCGCACACCCCAGGTGTGTCGTGCTGCCTTGGCGACATACAGGACAGCTCGCGAGGTAGCTTGGGCGTCTGCACCGTGAAACATGCAACACAATGGACGAGAACTTACGGAAGGAATAGCAGAATGGATAGACGACACAGAATCACGACATGCGACGAGACATGCGGCTTTTTGTTGTTGAAAGTGTTGGGGGCTGCTCCTATGACAGGCAGCACTGCTACCTCCCGGATCTCTGTGCCGGCAGCAATGATCTCGTATATGAAAGTTTGGGCGCGGCACCATCACCTCCATTGCCCTGCACGCTGAACCGTATCCGAGAGCAATCCACCTGGCATTGGAAAGTCATGTTGAGATAACCCTAAAACCTCAACTATGCAAATTTCAAGACATGTTTGACAGCACCTGCACCGAAGGTCGGCCAGGCTGCGCACTGGGGACATTGCCTGCCATGTGTGGCAGATTGCAAAGGGAAGCCAACAGGTCACCATAACAAACATCTCTCCGGCTCATCGTGTGCCGGACAACAGAAAACAAACAAATGCTCGTGGTTGCTGATTCACTTTCTTGCTTCAAGCCTTGACGTAAAGAAGCCTCCTTCCCCCCGTGCACGAACGCAGCGCCACGGTGTCTGTGACGGTGGTGTTCGATTGTGGCTTAGCCACAGGCGGCTCGGTTTGATACAAACACATGTCAGATCCTCCTTTTAATTTACTTCACAGCCAATGCAGTCGGCTAGCTCTCTTGCTTGCGTGCCACCTCGACCACTGCATAGAACTCACCGAGTGAGATCTCACCACTCCTTGGCCATTCTGACAGGCGCTTAAGAGGTCGCGCTGACAGGGAAGCAAACGACCTGCATGAAGTACTGTAATTCTGTTGGGGACAACACCCCAGATGATAGTTCATGCCACAAGCTCAGTGACCTGCCCGTCCGTATCGAAGAAACGGAAGATGTTCATGTGATCCTCGAATCAAAGCTGCATTACATCACATCTGAATCTGCGCAGTAGATGTGCGTAAAGCTTGAAAATGAGCAAGTCTTCGCCTCTTTCGGAATGTTCTTGAAGTGCTTGGTCAGGAAGGCACAGAACCTGGTGCATCCAGGTACTCAAGCTTCAAGTGACCTTTTCAGCCCTGGTCGCACCACCGCGTTCAGAAGCGGAAGGGCTTAAAAGCCCTTTCTACAAGAGGTTTAAACAGTCAACTCCAACTCTCTACCGACAAGCCCTTCGTCAAACAGCAACGGCCTCGTCACTATGTAAAATTTCTGTGGCGGAGTTCGAACACGGCAACAGGATGCAGCTCACACATCTTGGCTCTCTGCTGCTCTTGCGGCAGCTCAACGTCCAGCATGTCACCAGTCCCTGGATCATCATAAAGCATTGCATGCGATATGGCTTCCTCCCTTCAACCGCAGTATGTTGCAACTGAGGCGTCTGAGGCCCTCTCAATACCGAAGCCTCTTGAGCTCGCGGATGGTCCCGAGAAAAGCCTCGTGCCAGTCCGCCGCTACATCTGCGGGTCTTCTCTGGCTCGGAACTCGTCCAAGATCCGGACATCGAACGCACGCTTTGTGGTGCAGAACCTACGCATCTCCGAAGGCATGTTCATACCCTTCGTCATTTGGGCTTCCGATTTCGGGCGCCTCTCCAACAGCTTCTGCCGCGCACCTGTTAGGGCACGGCGCTCCATGGTCCAGGCTTTCCGCGACAGAAGGACAGTGTTCCAACCAGACCCAATTCGACCACACGAGCGTGTTATGCCCAGCAGTCTGCCATCCGGATCGCTAGAAAAACTCCCGAGATGTTTCAAGACTTTCTCAAGAGCTCGGGCGCCTTTGATCTGCTGCTTCCATGATGCAGAGCCTGGACTAGACCGTTCGGTGACAGCTTACCGAAGCCTTGACGGATCTTGACGGCCATGTCCACAGTTCTTGTGGTGTCCGACCGACAAACCTATGACACTACGGGTAGCATCGGTCAGGGCTGCAGGGCTACAACGCATGGACCCGAGCGAGGAATGGTGCCGTGTAGCGCATCTTTGCCGCTACTTGCATCATGCCTAGACTCTGCCTAGACTTCTGCAGTCAGTCGGGTGACTTCTTACCCACGCCTGTGCTGGAAATTGATACACAGCTGCCACGGCTCTGAGCAGAGCCTCAACAAACTGCTTGATTTGGGCATACTCGGGTCGATTGTCACACTCAGGTGTGTCGCACGGCGCCTGCTCGGACGGACGGGCCTCGCTGCGGTGATGAGACACGTGAGCCCGCCTGCTCAAGGTCCCGAGAAAGGGGTCTGGACTGGGCGTGCAGCATGTGCCGAGGCATACTCAGATTGCCCAGACCCGTACCTCTGATGAGAGCAGCTTCGTCGTGACTGCCGAGTGAGGGCCTCATCGATATGTCAGCACATCGGCTCAACACGAAACGACAAGGCAACATCGCAACTTAGCAGCAGGCTGGAAACATAGTTGCTGGGATAGATTTGCTCCTGGTGGCAAGTTTTGATGCGGTGGCAGGCTTGGCCTGTAAGAACACATGCCGGGAACCATTCGCGACATTCAGCTTTTGGAGTAGCCCTTGGCTCCAAGTAGCTGTCCACAAAAGGTTCAGCGGGAAGCTGCAGTCGCCGAGTGACCTCCCCATGTCGAAAGCAGAATGCGACATGTTCAACGTTCCGGCCTCTTTGTCTTTTGCGTGGGCCGGAAGCTCACTGGAATCCTGCATGGTGCGCAAGGTTTTTGGCCGCTGCGGGCTCTCGGCCTGGCCTTTGCTGGTTGGTTCGCTGGCTCTGCTTGGAGATCCAGCGCAGACGAAACCCCTGGCCAGACGTTTGGATCTTCGCCATGGGAGGAGACCTGCAGACACCTAACCCAGAAGACACAAGACGTGGCAGGTCGGCTGCTGGCAAGGTCGGGTAGAGCAGGAAGAGAGCCCCCCTTGCCGAGAGTGTAACTTGTTTAGCCCTCTGCAGCTAATGGATAAAGTTTCCGCTACGCATGCTTCCGCAATTTATCGAAAGCAAGCCCACTCGTACTTTCAGTCCGGAACCTGCGCGGCTCTTGATCAAGCCGCATCCCCGAGCTTTGGCACAAACGAAGCCTCCACCTGCTCGTGTGGATAATGCCTGCCACGAGGTTCCGATCACACTTCAAACGATGTGCGCGTTCACATCAGTGTCCGTACGAGCATCCACTAGCCACAAGCTTTTTAGGAGTCGAGCGCCCATGCATTTGCAGGTTGAGGCCTTTGTTTTAAAGGGCAGCAGGTAGTTGAATGAGACGCATGGGACCTAAATTTTCGTACCTACGTCGCTTGGCCAACTTCCTCTGACCCCATCTCGGCCCCGGGGGGCATGGCCGCCATTGGCGCCATTGCCTGCTCTCCTAGCTGTTGCGGCATGCCTCCGTCGCAACCACAGCCAGCAAAGCCACCCAAGGCATTCATGTCAGGCATACAGCCACCACAACCATTCAGGCCACAACCACATCCTTGTGGACAGCCACAGCTGCTACAGGCTCCGCAGCCTGCGCAGCCGCATGCTCCGCAGCCGTCTAGTCCACACCCGGTGCAACCACATGCTCCGCATCCGGAGCAGTCGCCGAGGCCGCCACAACCACATGCTCCACAACCAGAGCAATCGCCTAAACCGCAGCCGCTGCAGGCACCGCACCCACCACAGGCACTACAAGCACCGCAGCCGCAAGCGCCACAGCCACAGGCGCCGCAGCCGCAGCCGGGGCATCCGGCGCAGCCACTGAAGCCAGCGCAGCCCAGTTGGGGCGCCATCCCGCCCATGGCACTCATGTCACCGAGGCCCAAGCCAGGCATTGCTGCCATCCCCAAGCCAGCACAGCCCATGTTCATGCCTCCCATCATGCCATTCTGCGCATACGGGTTTGTAAGCTGGGTCACGTCAGTCCGGACTGGTCCATATCCAGCTCCAGCCTGCGGCTGAGCCGTAGTCAGTGGCATCGATCCACCGGTTACGTTCTTTGCGACCATCTGACCTGGTCTGTTGATGCTAGGCTCAACATCGTAGGTCACCACGTCGCCAGGCTTGGGCATGGAGCCGACGCACTGCTTCACATGCAGAAACACGTCTGGCCCGCCGTCCTCCACCGCAATGAAGCCGAATCCTGTACTCGGGTCGCTGTGGTCATAAAAAAGAAAGGAAGACCTCGCCAAAGGCCCTGAACCCCTAATGACAAAGCTCAAGGACTCAAGGAGGCCGGTCCTTTCTCGGCATTGAAGGTCTTGACGGTTCCTTGTCTAGTGCCCATGCCTGAGCTCGATGTGCGGTTCGGAGATAAGACCGCAAGAACACAGGATTCTGGGGTGGTCTCCGAAAAAAACTTGACATCTTGCTTGCGGAATGGATGCTTTTCGCAGCTCCGAAAGAGCCAAACCTCAGGTTGAGTGGTGCACAATACGTCAGGTTGAGAAGAAGGCTTCTGCTTGACAAGCTTCACTCTGTCCATGGGCCCATGTGCGTGTTTTGCGCTTGGGGTCCCTTGCTGATTGGCCAACCACGCAGACTGCATAGCATATCATGCTCTAGACTCTAGACTTCACTCAGTTGGTCAGAGATCTGTGCTAGAAAGTTTCGCGAGAAATGCAGGTCATCTGCCCACCTTACAGGAGCTGGGCCCTTGGTCATGTTGATCCTTCGAGTTCGGGCTCCTGCGCGTCAGCTCAAGTGGTGCCTGCACACTGTCTGTTTTGGTGTCCGGCGGTGCCAGCAGCATGCCTAGACCTAGACCGACGATCACCATCGGAGAGTCGAGCTGAGCGTGGCGAGAGCAACTCGCAATGCAGAGGTTCACACATAAGTCTGCCAACACGAGAGCTGTAAGGACACAAAAAGTCTGCAACACATGTTCAGTGCTTGAGCTGAATGCTACCGCACAGGCGGCACGTTGACGAGCCTTTCAAACAGCTTTCAGCAAGCCCATCTATCGGCTTAAGTCAGCTTTGCTGGACGGGATCCCAGTGTCGGAGGCTGAAAGCAGCAGTTGCAACGTGTTACGACGGAAGCGGTGTTGATCTTCGGACTGTCATCCGTGGCATAGTGGCCTTTGGACCATCAAGAAGAGCTAAGCCGATTCCCCAACGAATGTGGAATCTGCTCGTCATGGAAAGGGCGATTGGAAGTGGAAGAGCGAAAGGCTCCGTTCACCAGGGTGTGAGATCGATCAAGTTCACTGGCGCCTCGCCGCGCTCCAGTTGTTGCCTGACCGACGGCCGCAACCATTGTGATTGCTGGTGATGCCCGTGCCGCGTGTCTGTGAAAACTCCGAAGTTCTCGACAGAGCTCCAAACTTAGGATGCTGTAAACTCAGATTCGACAGGCCCATGAGATGGCCCATGCATTCTCCAAGAATCAAGCCCTTGCCCGCTTGCCCGCGTTCTCGAGACGTCGGCCGGTGCTCGCCATTGGGCAGTCCAGAACGCAGTGTTAGGCTGTTTAGGTAGTTTCGTTGAAGCACATCCTGCAAAGAACTGGAGCCTGCAAGACTTGGTTCCGTAAACCCCCTGCAAAATCTGCAGCTAAGCTTCGGGTCCGTGGCGCCAGGCTGCTCTTTCACAGCGGTCCCACCCTTAACGTTTTTGGCCTCCGAGCATGGCCGGAGTTCATGTCTGCCACTGCGTGCTTCAGCTGCGCTATTCAGCTGCTGCGTGCAGGACACTGAAAATTGATTTACAGAAAATGTCAATAATAATGGTAATAATAATAACAACGATAATAAGAAAAATGATAATAACAACTGATCATCCTGGCCGGGCCTGCATCTGGCCTGGTTTGGATTTGCTGGGCTCCAGGTCAAACCTTAGGGCACGGCCAGCTCGCTGAACGATGGCCGATCTTGGGCGTGCTTGACGTGAGTCTCACATGTACACCATGGGGGTTGTTGTAGCTGCAATAAATTGCGTGTTCAATGTTGGCCCAACGTACGGAATCATACTGTGATATGCCATATAACTTAAAGTTTTGAAGCCCCATGCTGTACAGAAGTAGAGCAAACTCCAAGGAGCGTCAGCACATCGCCTGCGGCTGGCTGGTTCCCATCAATGCAGTCCTCGAGGGACCGTTGCAAAGAACGTTTAACCAAGACATGGCCCTTTAGATCCTCGAAAGAAGTATTAGAAGTATCCTCCCTGGCCAGTTTCGGGATCCCTGAATGTCGGCAGGGGGACACTGCAACGCAATAGTAAATGCTGAAGCTCAGACCTCGCATGATTCACAACATGTCCTTGATGTGGATGAAGACATCTGTTCCTGTGCCACCTTGGATTCAGAGACCAGTCTCACAGGTAGCCAATGTAACCCACCGAAACATATTGTCCAAAGCCACAATCGATGAAACCGAAGCCCTTCGCACCATTGAAGGACTTCACGGTGCCCGTGGCGCTCATGACAACACCTCGCAAAGGGCTGCAAAGGGCGGCCGTGTGCTCACTCGGAGTCTCAGCCCCATCGTTGATAAGAGCTAAGGCAAGCACTGCTTGGCGGCTGTGCGACATGTATTAGTCGAACTAATCTCAAAACTAAAGCCGCACCCTGAGAGCCACACAGCCACGCAGTTTGAACGAGCTCTCCGATTGGCCAAGATGCACTGCTACACTTGAAAAAACAAGCCAGGTCAACGGAGCAAGGTAGGGATTCTCGGAGGAGAATCTCAAGCCTCAGTCCAGGAGCGAATCTGCAGGATGGTCTCGAGAAACGGACGTCATGGCAAAACTACTCACTTGGGATACAACAATCAACGAGCAAGCCAGCAAAACTGTCGTTTTCGGGCCTTGAGTTTTCAGAGACGCTCTCTTGATTCAGAAGCTCAGTTGAGGCCCGAAGCAGAAAGGTCGCGAAACTCGCTGTGTGTACATGGCTATAGCGGCTTGGAACATCCATGATGTCGTGCCTCCCAAGCTGTGCCACTTACATGCTTTGGTGAGATCGCCGGGAACGTCTTGGCAGTGCAAGGCTAGATAATGCACACATGCCAAGAGTGCTTGGCTGTCCCAAATGCACTCCGCATCAGGGATGAAACGAAATCCTATCCTGTGAACTACGACGCCTATGCCGACGCGCGCTCAAATCCCTGGTAGCTCCACGAGTCCGGATTCACCACGCGCGACTCGCAGCCACGAGAGTCGTGGTCGAAATTCAAGCAGCAAGTCCACGCCTGTCCAAAGCGACACTGCTCTACAAGGTCGAGGCCTTGCAGCTTGTGCAATTGCGTGTGCCAGCAGGACGGTGCCTCCCGCTTCTCTGCCTCGTTCCATACGAACGTCCCAGGGTGGAAGTGCTGCTTGTACCTGCGGTCCTGCGAGCACTCGCAGAAGCTTCTGGGGGGCCCTTTGAGACGACAATCACTTGGTCCTGGGTCGTCAAAGAGAGGTTTGGCCGGAAGCTTTCATGCTGCACAGGGAACCGAGACATCTTCTCGTCAGCCAGGAGCTTTTCATTGAGCAGCCTGCAACAACGACACGTAGCGGGCTGCTCGAGCACGATAGTTCGATCCAAACCAAGCTCAAACTACCCAGTCACTGAAGAATCACCTCCTCTGTGAGACCCTTGGGTAAAGCATGCAAAAAAGTACTGCGGCAGTTTCCTCTGAGTTACACAACACAGATACTCAGCCACCAATTAGACATGCATAGCGCGTGATTCGACACATTTGTCGCAAATCCTACAACATGTGTCAGTTGTTGATGTATTCTCGTCATATTCCAGGCAACCTCTGCGCCATGGCTTGAAGCCGCTCTTCAGAAGCTTGAGGGAACTCGACTTTGAGTTCTCGCTTGAACTGGTCCTCCAAAGGCATGTTCAAGGTGCGACCTTCCTTCCCTGTGCTTCGGCTCCAAAGCGAGAGTCCTTCAGATCCTGGAAGTCCACCTTCCGCTCACGAAGTCTGTCGTTCATGTTGGTGATGGCCTGGACAGAGTCTGAGTGACACTAAGGGCTGTTACTGCAAACTGGTGGCAGCTGTGCTGGTGGCAGTGATTGTCGCTCCTGTCGTCCCTACTGCTGCCTGGCGGGCAAAATTTGGCGATCCCAACCGGGAACAGCGGATAGTGCTGTTCATGTTTCTGCACTGCTTTCAACAAGTATAACTGATAAAGCAAAGGAATAATCTGATCTGCTATCTGCAACAGCTGAGGTTTTCCAGGAGCCACGAGAAGTATGTGTGTGTGACAACAAGCAGCGCTCTGCTGAGAGCAAGGATGGATCAAAGCTTGCCGCCAGCAAGGGCCGGAGAATGCTTTCCCCCCATTTTTGTTGAGAATTGCACACCCTTTAGCAACGGGGACAGGTTACCAAGACAGGTCAACTACGATTTCGGCACAACAGGGAAGTCATGCCAGCGGCAGGGAATCAGTACAAGACACGGCATGCTGTGCAGTGAAGGTTGCGCCACTGAGCGTGTAGAGTTGAACAATGATCACACAGAGAGGCCTGTGGGCATGTACACGGGTGTGGAACTTCTACTCCTCCGTAATGTGACGTTTGACGCGTCTTCTACTCCTCCGTAATGTGACGTCAATACAGCGGAAAAGACTGCTCAACAGCAGAGGCGTTCGCTACCCGAGCTGGCACATGCTGCCAGACACATGTGCAAACAAATTGCTACAACTTGCTACATCACCAATGCATAATGCGGCTGTGTGGCCTTCGTAGGATTGACATAAGCATCCTTGTTCAGCTTGCTCTCCTCAGTCTCGATGGCAAATTCCGAGCTGGCATGACAGTCAGGGCTGGAACGAAATTGACGGTGTAGGGCAGTGTACGCTTCTGGTCTCTGCTCGCCACGGAACCTGGGCCATCAAGCGCCTGCGACGGTCATCCTCGGCCAAAGCTCAAGTGATCGACTCGCTGATGATGCGTTCGACTGCTGCTACCGACAGATGAACACAGAAGTGCTGTTGCTGTGCTAGGACACAGGAGATGCTGAGTAAATCTAGATTGCGGGTTGGCCTTTTCATTGCCATAGCTATGCGGGCACACTATCTTCTCCTAAAACAGAAGTGTTTCGTTTTCCATTTTTCGAGAGAGAGAGAGAGAGAGAGAGAGAGAGAGAGAGAGAGAGAGTGACTGTGTGGGTGTAAGTGTGTGCTGTATCCAGGAAGCCTTCTGCTGCACCACCGCCTGGGCCTGGACGATGTCCTCCTACGACGTGTTGCCACACACTCGATGCAAACTCTAGACTCCTTCAACACTTCATGCAACTGTTTCCCATGCCCGGATATGTTCACTCCACCCCGACCTTGGTGTGAGTGCTGTAAGAAGAATTCCAGTCACTCCAATGATCGGCGATGCAGTGGGCTGGCAGGCCGCGCTCGTCAATTGCATTGAACCACCTGCCTGCTCGCGCCAAACACACCCAGCAAGGGACCAAGACAAGGAAGTGTGAAGCCGCTTGGCCTGACAGCTTCCCAACTGGCCCCTGGCCAGTGAGTGCCACAATGAACCTTAACCGAAGCCACACAGAAACCAATGTTCCAAGCATCCTGTAGCAGCGCGCAAAATGTGAAGTGCAAGACAAACTTTGTGGGGATAGCGGATAGCTTGGGGTGGCGAGGTTGGCTGGGTGGATTGGTGAGGTAGGCCGTGTTCGTGTGCACTCGTGTGGGGAGGAACTGCTTCAAATAAACATAAACTTTTCCATGGGGTAGCCCTACATGGGAGGGGGGGAAGGCTTCGGTTTATGTCCACGAGAAGCTGCCGTCAGTGTGACAACTTCTTCGACATATGTCATCACCGCAAGGTCTACCGGCACATCTCGAACGAGCAAAGATGCGCACAATGGTGCAGTGCGAGCTCCGATCGAAACACGGCTCACGGTCAGACGCAACTCTCAGTGGAATCGCTGCCAGAGTTGAAGATTCTGCACGGAGCAACTATGAAACTGGATGCCAGGGGGCCAGGGGGCCTGTGGCGCACGTGCAGCGCGGTCTGCGGGTTGACGGGTGTTGTGGCGGGGGGTGGGTCTGGTGTGGATAGTAATGTAATGGAAAGGGGCCTGGCGTGATCTCCGAAGTGCCTACCCCAAGTCTTAAATGCACACGAGTGGCTTATGACGTTCGACGATCGCCTCATCGGTGTGAGCTTTGCAAGGCTTGAGAATCTTCTCGTCGTGGAGTCCAGCTCGGACTTGAAGTAAATGGCGTTTCAAGTCCTGGGTGCATCATAAGACTACACAAGCCGAACGGAAGCCAAGGCAAGGGCCAACTTTCTGCTCAGCGCTCGGTGACTCCGCGAAGCTAAGACTTTGAGGCTCTGCAGCTTGAGGCTTGCAGCCGATTCGTGCAAGCTTAGCATTGAAAAGCTTGACAGCCGTGCCGCGATTCATCGCGTCATGAATCTGCTCAACACGCTGCACTCTCGCAACAGGCCGCCCGTCGATTGTTTTGCGAGCCCCGCCCTTGCCTGACCATATCACCACTGCCACAGCTTTACTCCGGGGATCGATTCTGCACACAACGAAGGTATCGCTCGACGTTTGGGCCAGGACAGTTTCCCAAAGCAGCGCCATGGCAATATCCCATTTGCTGCTGAGCATTCAGATATGCGATGGCCATCTGTCTTTCACACAATGCAGCGCAGTGCTTGACGTCGCGCCCCGTTGCCTTTCGGCATCACAATGAGCTACGAATAATGAATATAATGCATGTGTCTAGGGCAGTGTTCAAGGACAGAAGGCTTTCGTGACACTACTGTAAAACTCTGCGGCCGACCTTCGCCAAAGAGCTCACCTCTGCAAGTTTTGCCAAGTCATCTTCCTTCAAGTGCTTCGCATATTTCCTCCACATCGTATTCAAGTGCTCCTTCTCCGGATGAACAAAGCTTACAACTTCCGCTCGATGCCGGACATCCCATGGCAACTTGTCTATGCAGTTGGTGGTGCCCAACACGAGAACTTTGCTTGCAGATGGTTGGCATACCCCGTCCAGAAATTGCCGCAATCCCGATAAGAAGGCTTCGTGAGAGGCATACTGGTCAATCTCGTCCAGAAACAGGATACAGTCCCGACCACGGATCTCCTGTCGAACTTGCGAAGCCCAACCGCCCGTGAAGTATGCCTGCCCATTAGAACCAGAGACTTGCGTCGGGTTCACGGTTAGGAGAGGAAGGCCAAGGGCACGTGCAAAGCTGACTGCATGCTTGCTCTTGCCTGTACCCGGAGGGCCGCTTAGAAGGACCATCTGAGCTCCATCACAATTCGATGCGGTGTCCTCTTCTCGAGTTATCCTCTGATAAAAGCGGAAGTCGTCACAAAGCTCCGCGTAGTGACTGAGCAGCTGCAACTGCTGGGCTTCCGTTCCGACGAGCCCATCGGCTCCAAAAGCACGCTGTCCTTTGGCCTCGGCACCAGGGAGCAGCTCCTCGGTGAGCCGTGGGCCGTGTGGGACTTGTGCAGCGCCAGCCAAGCCAGGCAGAACCTGCCCGACTGCTGGGACCTGGCCTACCGGAAGTGCAGCTGTGGGGCGATCCCGTCTGGGCGGTAGCTCCAAGTCCTCTAAGGTCACTTGCAGCTTGGGTGCTGGCTCTGTCTGGCTATCCGGCTTCCCTGCCGAAGAGCCCATCAAGGCAAGACATGCGTTGTCCTTCTTGTCTGGTGATATGAACCATAACATGCTTACACAAATGTGATCAACCAGCTTTTTACTCGAGAGCAGACACACACTGCTCGTGGAAATGTCGCAAGATTTGGGCCATCTTGCGGCGGCTCAAGTCGTCTGGCGGGGTCAGTAGGCTGTCTTGATCCTCAGTAGCTCTTGAAATCATACAGTCTAACAGACAAGCAACCTTGTGAACATCCTTCTGAATCTTTTGATCGGCAATGGTTGAGGAGTTCCTGAGTAGAAACGGATCCAGCACATGGAAGTGCAAGGCCGACCAACAAGCTCGAGGCCTGGATTGCCTGTCAAGGCGCCAGTCGCGCTTTTCAGTGCCCAAGATGTTTGGCTGTTTCCGTTTTTGGACAGCTCGCTTGGACTCGAGCACCTGGCAGACTGTCACCAACTGCAGGAGAAGGACAACATGTTCTTGATACCACGAACTATTCCTCCAATCACTGTTGATGTTGTTGGCTTTGCTGCTGCTGCTGCTGCTGCTGCTGCTGCTACTACTACCACTACCACTACTACTACCACTACTACTACTACTACTACTACGACGACGACGACGACGACGACGACGAGTACGACTACTACGATTACTACGACTACTACAACTACGACGACTACTACGACTACGACTGCGA
>CAJNJA010008753.1:0-16976 GCA_905231915.1 Symbiodinium necroappetens | reverse complement strand
ACTACTACTACTACTATTACCACTACGACGACTACTACTACTACTACTACTGCTACTGCTACTATCGTTATTAAGTTATTATGAACTTCTATTATTGTAGCGCTGCGTATTCAAAAGTTGTTGCAAACTGGAACTGTTCGAAGAGACCTGTCACGACGTCTGAAGAAACAACACAGGCATAAGCCGAGGTTGTTGACCCCAACCTCGTGCGGCACGTCTCCACTGTGGAAAACTTTCTGCGCCAAGGTGTAATTGATCTTGTCACTCTTGGCAGACCCCACCTGTCAGGGCACGTCGCGCGCTTGCATAAGATTCACCACTGCTTCTTGAGTTGGGGCGGGAGAGACAAAAATATGAAAAGCAAGACCTTGATTCTGTTCTGTCATCAGCAACAGTGCCTGGAACTTACTGGTCAGGTACGGATGGGTCATAGAGGATCGGAGCGTCGCCGTGGGCTCCATGGTGGCTGAAGCAGCCGAAGCAGCCAATGTTGCGGACGTCATGAGCTCCTGAAAAGAAACCAGCCGGGCACTACTGGCCGAGATCTCACATCACCCAATCAAAAGACACCCGGAGGCCCCGGCAGCTTCTTGCAAAGCGTGACGTTGACGCACCACAGAGGCCAAGTTGCCTCCGACTGGTGCAGGCAGAACCTTGACACAGCTCTTTCCTTTGGAAAGGTTGCTTAATGGAAGTGCGAATGAGCCACATGGCTGCAGTCACCTCAATCAACCTGCGTCGGTCCGCAACGGTCGGCCGGACCAGTCATGTCTAAGTCAAGTTAAAAAAGACCGCAAGGCTGGAGAGGCTCCACTCACAGGACCGTTTGCAAGCTGGGTGTCTGAGACGGCTGCTTGGTAGGACAGTATCACGCGGCCTGTGAACACAGCATGCAAAAAGCCAGAAGCACCGATGAAACGTGAATCTGAAACACATCTTTTTCAGGTAGCCTGTACTGAAAAACCGCAGATGCTGGCCTGTGGGAGGCTTGCAAGGGCACTGTTCGGAAGCTTTCGCAGCCTGGCTCTGAGGCGTTCAGACCCGTTCCAGGCGACTTCAGAGATCCACACCACTTTCACCCTTCCTGAGATTCTGGGCCCCCGGCTCGCAGCTTGGCGTCGCGAATGTCGGAAAAGGCTGGAGCAAGGATTCAGCTGCCCGTCTACTCCAAAGTCTCTTGTCCATGCTCCTGGCCTCTGCAAATTTCGGTGCTTCGCTTTGCGAAGTTGACCAGAACCCTGCCACAACGATCCGATCGTCATACTACGACGAATCTACGACCAGCTGGCTAGAAGGAGCTATTCTGCCACCCACCGCAGCAGAAACGAGCAAGCCAGCTCTTTGTATGTTCAGCTATCAGCTAATCCTTCCCGGGCGTGACATGATGCAGCATGACTTTTTCTGTCCCAAACTCTGCGACAAGGCCTGGCTGGGAGTGACGAGGGAAAGCCAAGCCGACATTGCAGCATTCTGCTTGTTCAGCAGGTGCCAAGGCGGCACAATCTGTGGTTTCACAAAAGCCGGAAAGCCGGGCTTACCGCCTGCAGACGAATTCAATGTAGAGATCTCACCTACCCTTTCGGAGGCGGGAAAATCACCTGTGCCGAAAGCACAATGCAGGAGTGGCCGAGGATTCAATAAGTGCCCTTCTGTTCACCGCTAAGGGTTATAGTTTGTATCTACATACATATAAATATATAAATATAAAACCATTGTGTATGTATAGTTACATCTAGGATATAAACGAACACACATATTTTCAATTATATCTTGATATTCACTCAAAAAAAGTCTGGCCACCGTTTGGCTGTACTCATAGATTGCATAGTTGCTCGCGCAAAGTTGGAAAAGGAGGATGCGCGAAGCCACAATGAGTCTCGTTGAAAACCCCATGCTTTCAACCGAGTGGCGCGAGACGCCAGTGTCAAGCTGGCGAAACGCAAGAGGAAATCCGTGAAGCTATGGACTCGCCACACCCAGGGAGCTAAAAACGGTCGATGCACCACGACGTGCAGCGTGCACAAGGACTAGACTCAGGAGAATCATTATTGGAGCCAGCTGGAGAATGTTCTCTGGTGTCGGAGCTGAAGAATGGTTCCACAGAGCAAGAAGTGCAGAACAAGCTCCAGTTATATCCACAAGCGCCTCGAAGCTTTCAACGAAAACATCTGCATTGTCGAGGACCAGTGCGCGACACCTCTCTAATTTCTCCGGCATGGAAATATCCGTTTGTGATATGATGTGCTGTAAGCCATCGGTGATTTCTGTGCATAATGAGAAGCCCTTTCGCTTGGCTTGCACCTGCAGGGCCGCCTTGAGAGGCGAAAGCCATCCTTGCGTACTTTCCGAGCTATCCGGGCTTTGAGACCTTGCCCCGGTGTCTTCTCGCACTTCGAGACGGCTTTCCACCTCGCCCGCTTCTTCGATCCCGACATCATCCAGAAGCTCCGTGGCCAGTGCGACAAGGAGACTGTCGGAGGAGTTCTGAACGCACTGGGCCAGCTGTTCAGCATCAAGGGTGACGTATAATGCACTGGCAGATGCAATCACCTTCTCGCCATCACAGCACCTCTTCATGACCTCGCCGGGTTGGATAGTCAGACATTTCTCTGAACTCTGCATTTCTACTTCCCCGCGCACGAGAATTTGAACCTGCCCTGTCGTCGATCCCTCCAACATGTCTCCTGCTGCAGCAAATGTCCATTGGCAATGCCCGCATGCCAGCAGCTTTTGAAAGAGAGTTGTAGAGCAGCCTCTGTCGTGGAAGCCACGAGCAAAGAGCAAAGCCTCTCTCTCACTCAGGGACACTTGCTCATGAGTCCGCAAGGATTTGAAGGCTCCCAGGAGCCCTGACAACAGCACGGGGCCCATTGGGCCGGAGTCGAAAAGATCGTTGAATGCACCGGTCATGTCATTTGCAAGGACTCCGAACTGACCCACCCATTCAGCCGGAAGTATCTGCCCTTCTTGGCTATGGGCTTGCAACACAAGCACCGCACTTGCCAAGGTGATGAGAAGCTCGCTTGTGTCAGCCAACATCTCACTTGTCACATCCTTCCCGACAAAAGCAGCAATCGCGCGGTAAAGCTGGCTCTTCGGGGTGCCTGGCTCGTTGAAGACGGCAAGCAACCGCTCTGCCATCGTCAGCGCACTGTTCCATCCCGTGGCGTCGGCTAACTTCTCGCGTGCGCCCTCGAAAGCTGCCTGAACTTGCTCCTTCGCCCGGTACAGAAAAAATTCAGTGCATTCTTTAAGGAAGCCGAGTGGGTTACACCAACTTATGCCGAGCCATGGCAACGCAACAAAAACACATGCTCAAAAGAAAAAAGGTATGTCCTCCAAGCTCGATGGAGAACTCGCAGACGTAAGGTCCTCTCTCATCACAGAGACCGCGTCGTCTGTGGAGCCCGGCGACAAGAGCTTCAAAAGCACCGCTATTTCACTCCCACTCAGATGGATGTCGCAACTGGATAAGGCGGCTGCAAACTCGGTCTCACTGATGTTGCCATCTGCATCTGTGTCGAAGCGTTCAAACGCCGTCGCCATAATGATCCGAAGCTGCGTGAGTGAGAGGCCCTGAGAAGACCTGAGTGCTTTCAAGAGGGTGCCCACCTCACTGAGAAAGACCCCGCGGTCAACTTCGCCTCGTCCGTTCTGGCATTGAATCCGAAGTCGCTCTGCGTCATGACATTGAATTCCCACACCGAACCGTTCGTTCAAGAGAGCCACCACTCTTTGGAAAGACCCTTCACACAGACACCCTTTGGGTGGAGCGCATGCATCAAAAATCTCCTCAAGCTCTAGAAGGAGCTCAGTCCCAGGAGAATTTTCAGATGCAGCGTGCCGTGTGGAACGCTTCGGCTCGGCAGCAGGGCGAGGGCTATCGTCCTCGGGTGGAGATTTGGGCTCCAAGTTTTCAGCATCTCGCAGCTTCGCTGCAACGCCCTTCAGGGCCGACGCTGTGCACGTCTTCGCTCGCCGATTTGCAACTGGTAGGACAAGAGCCGTACTTAGACTTGCCGACGGCACCGAGACTGTCCTGACGAAGGCAACGCGGCTGAACGGAGAATTCCAAGGTGTGTGATCAGGAGTAAGCCCGCTTTGACGACAAGGCGAAGCTCCAAGATGCCAGCCAAAGGCAGGCTGACGCAGCGGCCTCCAGTTTAAGAATCTCGGAGTAGAACCAAGCATGCGTCCAATGCATCGAGGGGTGTAGTGTGCAACCTTGTGCCTAGCAACTCGCATAGCTCTCTTGACAGCCCGGCTTCGCTTCACCAGGGCAAAGGAGACCAGGGCAGTTCCACCGACCAAAACCATGCGAGACCTGGGCCCTGACCCGTCGAATTTGCCGACCTCCTCATGGGCATTGCGGAGGTGGTCCGATGTAATCGGAAGGTCCAGCATCCTTTCGAGGCATACCCAGGAGAAGCAGCAGGACTGTCTATTGACGGGTGCACATTGCACACATACACAGATGGCACAAACAAGCGCCGTCACAATTCCGAGTCTGAAGAAAGATCGCGGGAATGTGTGACCTCTCTGTAAAAAGTTCCCCTCACTCTCGGAGATGGAGCCATGTGACATGGCCCCTGCGAAAGACTGTCGCAGGCCCTGTTAAAACTAAGTGCAAAAGCAATACCTCGTCTAAGCTAGGCCACAATCAGAAATGTCGTTTTCGCCTACTTGCTGCTCATGAAGGCAATCCTGCTTGGGCCAACTCAGCGAAGCCGTGCAAGATGTTCCTTGATACCCAGATCGTCCGAGCAAGCATGCGAAGTACTCCAAAGCGAAGGCGACAAAAGCGTCCACTGATACTGTATGCCTGTGAGATTTGCTGGGTAATGGATGCTAGCGGGTGCCTCTCGTGTAGAGCATCTCACCCAGCCGTTAGCAGCAATTACGTGCCCTCGTGTTGGAACCGTCCGACGACCTGCTAAGGCAAGTAGGTAGCTTAAAGTCAAGGACAACGGCTCACTGCCAAGAGCACCATAGAGCACCTCCGTCTCTCTCTCTCTGGAGTGAGAAGCCCGGCACCTTCAGAGTGTGAAGCCGCCTCTCCAAGTTGCCGTGGATCTCAGCCTGTTCCGGTAACCATCAGCTCTGTAACTTGAGAACTAAAATTTCCGCCTCCTCACTTCCTCTCCCTCCGTCCCTCTCTCTTTCCTTTACCAGGCCTGAGGGTCTCTCTCTTCTTCTGCACAGCCAAGACAAGAGAGAAACGAGTGCACCCCCTTCCCCCTGCGCGTGAACGCGCCCTGGTCTTTCGGGTCTGTTTGTGAGAATTGCCGGATGAGGTTGCCGGATGAGGTCGACGGTGGTCACTTAACAACCCTTTCTTTCGCCAGGGCTACGGACGAGGGCTGCCCCTCGCCCGCGCGCATCAAGCGCCCCCGACTGTTGCGGGGCCAATGGTGAAATGATGCAGTGCGACAACAAGGCAGCTGGGCATCAGAGATCGGAGAATGAGCCTAAAAACAAAAGGGGGGCTGAGATGAAAAACTGTCCTCTGCTCAGCCTGCACTGGGTTCTTCCCAGGGTGTTGTCCTTGCTACTCAACTGAGGCCCCAGGCATCGAGAAAAGCTACACTCACGGGAAACAGCCCCGAAAAAAAGAGGAAACGAACAAAGCCCACTGGACCGGTCTCAGTTTGGTGCTTTTGGGTTTCGAGGTCTTACCCCCTTTGTCGTAACAGAGAAAGGAACCCTCCCCTCAAATCCGAAAAGCAGACCGAAAGCACCCAAGACAGAACCTTCGGGACCTACCGAAGACAACGGAACCTGAAATCCGAAGTAACCCCAGGGGTTGACCCCCTACTCGGCTGTTCTGTTGGAGCTTTTGCCAACTCAGCGGAGCGCTTCACGAGTCGTTGAAGAGAGCATGCAGCCGGCGGCGACGGTGCGAGTCCACCGTGACTGTCTCGGTCTCATCACTGCTGTTTCCCGCAGGTAGTGTAGGCAAAGCTTCTTGTCCCTCTTCGAGTTGAGGGTGCGGTGTGGCTGAAGGCCCTTCGCTGCCCAGGCTGTCGCTTAGCACAATGGGTACACCCCATAGGCTTGACGTCCATTGGAAAAGCAAGGAGTGCACTTCCTGAAGGCTTGTCGCCACCTCTTGTTCGGTGAAGGGCATGACTCCTTCCAACAGTTGCTGGGCTCGTAGGATGTTGTACGGGGCGGCCCCCGGCTCAGCTCCTCCAGGATCTCGATGTGGTAGTGCAGGGTCGTGCTGTCGAGGATCGTCAGGGCGTACCGGTACTTCCCGTGGTGGTTCCCCCGTTTGGCTGTTGGCTGGTAGCGTGGTGTCGGCTGGCTCGGGAGCAAAGTCAGGACGGCAGTCGCTGCCGGAAGGTCTCTCAACTCTCCGCTTTTTCGGCGAGGGGCTACCCTCCGCGTTCTCTGCTTGGAAATGCCCCTGAATCCAGTCCAAGAGCTGATTCATGTAGTGGCTGCATCGTTGTGTTGCAGCCAGAGCAATACGCAGGGACTCGTCAAGGTTTGCGACCCCCCCTTCTTCGCTGGCGAGGAAGGAGAAATCTATGCCGTCCAGGGCATTTTGCGAGGCTGCAGTCCCCGGTAAAGCGCCAGGTGCGTTTGGGTTCCTTGACCAGCTTTTGAAAATAGCCCTGCCATCCTTTAGGAGTGCTTCAGCTCGTCGGAGTTCTTTGAGGAGATGTCGTCGTGGTAGATCACGTTGATGTTGTACCAAGCTGTCTAGTGCTGCTTCTGCTTCCACAAAGGGATTCGTGATGCAGAAAACCATAGCTGTCGGTCCTGGTCCGTTTGCTTCGCTAGGGGCTTCCCCCTGTTCCTGGCGCTGAAGTTGGCGGTCGTTGGTGCTCATGAGCTTGGAGATGTAGTAGCAGGAGTGATATGCCAGATGGGTGATGTACTCGTTCGGCATGGCGAAGGTCTGCTGGAGCATCTCGTGTAGGATCTTTTGAAGGACCCGGAGCAGGCCACTCACCGTGAACTCGCCGTCAAAGTTGGCTGCCACTGAGTACCAAGGGTTCTCTGGTTCGAGTGGTTGTGGGGCTGGATCCGCAGGAGGTTGTGGTGGTTGAGGTGGGTCACGTGGTGGTGGCAGCATCTCCCCTGCCTGCTCCCCTGAGGTGCTTGTCGTAGGTGTGGTGCGGCGCTGTTGCATGAAGGAGTTCACATCCCCTGGCATCGAAATAGGCGTAGCTAGCCTCGTGTTCGTCATGTTCGCCCGAATCTGAGTAAGAGCTGCATCATCCCCTTCAGGTGGCGCTGGGTCTTCGCTGGGCCAGCTAGTCTCAGACTCTGAGCCAGAGGAGGTGGTGGGCGGTGGGGGGGGCTTTGCTTTGCTCGCCGCTCGCTGGGGGTTCCCTCGGTGAGGTTGCCGTTGCTCAGCTTGTGTTGTCCTCACGGCTTGGCGTGCTTGCAAGGGTGTGGGGGGCTGCTCGAGCGTGTTGGCATCGCCTTGCTGCTGCTGCTGCCTTGAGGTCGGACTGCTGGTGGTGGCCGTAGATGGGGAGGAGCTGGTTGATGGTGGTATCAGTCTGCCCCTCAAAGGTCTGGTGTCCACGAAGCGCTGAGGGTTGAAACCTCCCTGATAATTGGGCTGGGCCTTTTGGGTCGTGGGGTCACGCCGCTGCGGCGGAGTGGGTGGACGCGGAGCCTGTGTTTCGGGGATGACGGCGAATCCCCCCAGGACGTTGACATCGTTGTAGAATCGCGGTCGGCGTTGCCAGGTCCGTTCTTGTCCACGCCATTCGAGCCAAAAGCTGTCTCCTTGTCGCAGTGGTAATCGGTCTGCTCGGTCTGCTGTTGGCTGTGGTGCTTGGTCGATAACGACGAGCCAGAATCTGGGGGTTCGCGCGAACCCTAATTCAAAGCGGGTGGTGGCGATCCAGTCCCCCGCTGGGTGTATTGTAAAATATAGCCCATCGGGGAGGACCCCCCGGCTTTGCTGACTCGCCAGTGTCTTGTAAATCACAATGGTAGGCTCCACATTTTGGCGCGGTGGATGTCGCACCACCGACTGGCTTGGAGGGGACCATGTTGTGCCTCGCCACGAGCCCGTGACGCTTCCCCTCATGCTGAGCACTGTTCTCGGATGCAGGGGCATTGGAGGGGGTAGCGTACGGGGGGTTGCCCCCTGGACCCAGGAAAGGTCATGGCTATTGTCGTCGACCCTGACGCTGCTCCTCATGCTTGGCCCGTCCCCTTCAATCTGCCAGGCCGGAGCTCGGCCTTCCGCGATGGCTTCTGCTGCCTGTTGGTCCAAATCATCCATGCCAGGGAGCGGGGGGCCCCCCGATTGTGTCATTGTCTCGGGGTCCCTCGGTGGCATAGGGTGGCTGGCCGAAGACGAAGAGGACGAGGAGCTGGATTCCGTTGGCTCAGTAAGGTGCAGGGGCTGGACTACCAAGACGTCGCCCTCGATGTTGTGGAGGTTGTTGTTGGGGATGTTGTCGCTGCCGTGGTTCATGGTGTTCTCGACCGCGTGGTGCTCGCGAGGGCGGGATGGTCTGTTGTCGACTATCTGGACCGGGTAGTTGTAGACTCCGTCGCCTTTGAGCTGGACCGTCGTGCTGTCCGTAAGTTTTCGCCAGGTGTGTTGACGTCGAACGGGGCGAGGAGGTTCTTCGCGGTGTCCTTCTGGCAGGTCGAATTGGACTTGTTGGTGGGGTCGCCCCCGTGCTTGTCGTTGATGAGGTTGAGGTTGTTGTTGTGGTGGTCGACGTTCTCGCTGTGGTTGTGCGTGAGGTTGTGTGACATGGCTCCCTTTGTCGTCAACTTGGCTCGTCTGGGAGGAGGTAGTAGGTCTTGTTTGCGATGATGTTCTCGACGCAGTGGGTTGTGTGTAGGGGTTGGTTGCTCTGCGTTGGGCATGATCTGCTTTGGCTTGGTTCGCTGCCTTCTCGCTGTTCTCCATCGGACCAGCATGCCTGGGTCGTGGTGGATGATGTGGTACGATGTTCCCTTGCGAGTCGTAGCTGTAGTGGTGGGCCGACAGCAGGGACAGGAGGTGCTCTCTTTGTGGCGAGGGCGTCGGAGGGAGCGGTTGCTTGGCCGGGGGTTTTTCCCCCCGTTGTATGTATAGTAGTGCGCCTCGCCAACTCAACCACTGTGGTTTTTTCCCCCACTCCAGCTCGCGCCATCTCTTCTTGACGTCGGATTTTTTGGCTTTGTTGGCCAGGCGTTGGGACCCATGTCCTGCTGCTCGCTTGGGGGTTTTCTTCCCCGTGGCTGGTGTGGTGGACTCGGGCTCGTCGTTCTCGGCATCATCTTCGCTGTCGGAGGTGTCACTCTCCCAATCGTCATCTTGTTGGTTATCGGTTGGCTCGTACTCCTCGTCGTTGTCCTGTTGGGCTTCAGCTGGCTCTGTGACGTCATCCGGGGATGACTCCCCTGTGGTTGTTGCATCATGGGGAGCCGCTTCTGGCACAGCTTCTTCATCCATGCAGTCCATGTGAGTGTCATCGCCAGCACATGTGGTGGCCTCGCTGAGGCTAGGTGACCCAGGCTGTTGGGGGCGTCGTCCCCCGGCAAGTCCCAGTGCATTGTGGCCCCATTGGTCTGGCGGTAGTAGGGGTCCGGAGGAGGCATAGCGCCTGGCGATAACGTTCCAGGGGTCCATTGTCGGCGGGTCGAACTGGCCTGCACCAGGGAAAGCGTAGGCTGGTCCACTCGCTGCTTGGGGATATTGTTGTAGTAGTCGTGGGTCGTGACCATGGTGTAGTACTTGCGGTTGAGTAGGTCCTCCTTGCTGAAGTAGGTGAGGTGGTTGTTGCGGCGCAGCAGGTTGTGCCGTGATTATTGGCGATGGCTGGTCCACTTCATCTTCCCATGGGCCGTACGGGTAGGCATTGGCGTAGGAGGGCTGAGCTTGTGGTTGTTGTGGTTGCGTCAGAGGGTACTGTGGCGTCGACAAGGAAGCGCTCATGGCTGGCGAAACTCCAGGGAAAAAACCGTCCTCGTGCCATGGGTCAGCTGCTGGATCGTAGGTGGGAGCATAGCCAATCCTGTATGCCGGGATGCTCTGGGCTCCTGCGTCTTGGCCTTGGGAACTTTGGGGGACCATGCCCCCTTGGTACGCCATGGTTTGAGGATGCCCGGCATGCGGTTGGTTCCCCTGGGGGACTTGAAAGGTCTGTTGCTGAGAGGCTCCCTGTGTTTGTCCTTGTACTCGAGCTCGTTGTTCACGTAGTCCCGGGAAAGCCGTCGAGGATGCCGAAGGTGTACCTCCCGCATTTCCCCGTGTAGAGTGGCTTCTGGGTGGTTGTCGTTCTTGTTGACGCCCTGGTTCAGGAAGTTCGGGGATGAGCCCCGGCTCGGGCACAGGCATGTCCGTCACCTCGTCGGCGTCGAGGGCTCTAGGCACAGCAAGGGGTTCCGGCTCCAAGGGCGCCCAGGGGACATCGGAAAGGTCGCTTTCACCACTGGAGTCAACGGCAATGACATGCGGGCTTGGGCTCGGGCCGGCTCCGCCTTGAAAAAACCACAAGCTTCCCACAAGCAGGCAGAGCAAACAGCTCGATCGCAGGCTCGGACCTGTCGAGCTTGGCCCACGAGTTGGGCGATACATGTCGCTCCGGTGCTTAAGGAAGGCTTGGCTAGCTGGGCTTGAGTCAAGAGGCTCAATTTGCACTGTCCATGAACAAGGCGAAAGGTGCGGCAGAACAGCCAAGATTCTCAGGACACGGCACCATCATGCGAGAAAACTGATGCACATGCAGGACTGCAGCTCTGGAGTCGCAGGCATTCTGCACATGGCATGTTCATTGACGTGACCTGACCTGATTCGTGTGTACCGACCTGACGCCCTGGACGCTTGCAAACTACAGCGCGTAATTGAAGGCTTGAAGGCACTAGTGCATTCTTTTGGGTCACTGAGCGTGTGCATGGTATATTACAGAAACGACACGGGAGTTGGGGGTGCATGGGGTTGTATCCATGTGCTCGTGAGGTAATCAGGCACGGGGCAATGCAAATGCGGCAGGAATTAGGGAACTAAACCGAAAGGGTGTACGCGGTCGCAGCATCGCAGTGGTAGGTGCGCATCCCTGAGAGGCACAACCTTGAAGGCCAGTCGCGCAGTCTTGGGGGGGGAAGGGGCAAGTGGGAACTAAACCCAAGGGGGGGGAAACCGAAGGGGGAGGAGGCATGGTCGGCGGGTGCCGCACGACTGTCCTGTGGGTGCAGTCATTTGTCATGCGGCAATGGCAAGGTGCATGCCCGGGCCGATGGTTCGCCCCGCGGGAGCGCTGGCTGGTGCTCGAGGTTGTCGTCTGTTCGGGGCAAGGTTAGGAGCCCCCGGTAGTGACAGTTGGTTGCCACTGGCCCACGGCGGGTCGAAGGTCACGACAAAAGACTTACAGAGGGTTTGCCAATGGGGTCTGTCGCTTGCCGCGATCCACCATTGGGCGCCTGCGATTGCGGAAATCTGCCTTTCCGGGTCAACGTGAGGGTTATGATGTCCTAGGTGCCGCACACCCTTGGGGAAGGGACCTGGGGGCAATGCTTGCTGGTCTCGCCACCAAGTGAGGTCACGCCATCTTAGGATATGAAAAGTCGGCTGAAAAACTGCTCGTCCGATGTGGCCCCATAACTGCCAGATCATCTGGAGTGCATGGGTCGACCATCTTTGGATTTTGTGTTTGTGCAGGATCGCCCTGGTTCGCCGCATCGTTCGGATGTGCCAGTCCTGCCAGCACTCCGTGGGGGTGCGCCCCCCGCAGATCATGGCTCGAGCTTGCAACAGTTGGGCGGAGTTAGCCGCCTGCAACAGCGCGGTTTGGGGCGGCCATGCGGGGCACCCCCACAGGGCGGCGCTTCGGACGAGAGACTGCTGCATTTTAAGCCGCTCGGCGATGGGGGCACGGGAGCACAACAGTTTGCGGTTGGCATGAAAGGCGGCCCGCGCTCGGCTTTGCATCTCAGCGACAAGCGGGGCGCTCGCCCCGGACAGGGTAACTGGCGCCCCTAGAATGGTCATAACCGTATCCGGTCCCCCTGGAGCAACCTCAACCCCACCTATAGTGAACCGAAAGGGGTCATCTGGCAGGTTGGAGATGACCTGAGTCTTTTTTGCATTGATGCGCAGCCCTAGTTCAAGGAACCGTTTTTCAAGTTCACAGAGGACTTCTTGGACATATTCCGGGGACTCTCCCCAGACATAGGTGTCGTCCATAAAAGCAGCACCTGAATGCGGTGGCGGCGTCAAGGCGTTGTGGCGGCCTACCTGTGGGGGACTACCTCCCCGGACACTCTGCAACACTGCGTCGAGGGTTTCCCCAATCTCGGCTGCAAAAAGGACAGGGCTGTCAGGGCTGCCTTGGCGCACTCCGTTGGTTTGGGTGACTGGGACTTTGTATTTTTGCACGTAGAAATTCAGTTGTCTTGCTTCGAGCAGACTGAGCCATAGACGAGCTTCCCAGGGCATTTCACCCCGATGTGCAATCTTTCTCATAACCAGGTCGCCTAGTTTTTCCTGCGCAATAGAGTCGAAGGCCTTAGCTATATCAATTTTCACTACATAAAACGGTGTGCGCCATTCATGTGCCACTCGTGCTAATTTGCGCATTGCCAAAATGAGCTCAACCCCTCGCTTACCCTTGCTCGCCCATTGGTGCTGACAACAGTCGAGGAGGGCGGGGGTCCCCCGAAGAAGGAGGAGTTGGGCGATCCACTTGAGGATCGCGCTGGATAAGGTGATCGGTCTGGTGTCAGACCAGCCTTTGGGAACCGCCGTTTTGGGGAGGAGGACAGAGGCGCCTTCCGCGACCCAAGGGGTCAGCTCCCCTTTGTAGAGGCTATCGTTGATCAACTCGGCGATGCGAGGGCGCCACCGTGCATCCTCAAAGAGGAGTTGTAGCGCTTCAAGGGAGATCCCATCGGTGCCTGTTGCCTTGCGGCGCTTCCATTTTGCCATGGTGATTCGCATCTCTGCTTCGCTGAAGGGGCGCCATGGGCGCCCCTTACACAGCCGACTGCACGTGTCTCTCATTTCCTGCATCGCTACTCTCGTGGCATCAGCGGGACGTTTGGCAAAGATCAATGTCATGTGCTTGTGGAGGTCACCCTCCCAGTTGTCTGTGTCTAGCAGGTGTTCGGCCCAGTTGGACCGCGACGACTTTTGTTTAATTGCACGGTATGCATTCCATTCCATATTTCCCGCTCTGTCTGCTAGGCCTTTTTGCCACTCCCGCCTTTCCCGGTGAAGAACCTTGCCTACTTGCTTCCACGCGGCCCGCGCATTGCTACCAGGGGGGGCCCCCTTAGCCGCTCTACGGAGCTGCTTGAGGTTAGCGGACTCCTGGAATTTCAGAGACCGGTGGACTGGCTCAGAAATGAGTTGGGCGACTGCTGCAATGGCATGGTGGTGGTCTGCTTGCGGGCCAATGGTCGAGGCTAGAACGGTATGGCAATCGGCTTTCAGCTGCCTTGCACACCACATGACCTTACCTTTGGGACCTTGGGGGGCAGGTAATTTGGCTGCAGCAAGGATGGGCTCATGATCCGATCTAGCCCTATCACGGTATTGGCCTACCGAGGCGAAGGGGACCGCAAGGTTACGGGCAGCAACGTAATCAATCCTGCGGGGGGACATCTCGGGATTATATGGGAAGTGGCTCGGGCTCTCGCAGTCTTGCAGTGGCAGGCTGATGCCTAGTTCAGTGCACCATGTGAGGATTTGCTCTCCCCTGCCTGTGCACGAGAGCGTTTCGGTTTCGAGCAAATCACCTGGTTGCACAAAGGTCTCATTGGCATCAAAACCCATGAGGAGCTTAGGCACATGGCATGCTGGGGATTCCCCCCATTGCTGTAACGCGGAGGCTGTCTCGGCGATAGTGAACTTGTGAGAAATGTGGCCTGAAATGAGACCTACCTGTTTGGAATCATGGAGCTTGAGGCAAACTGTACATGCGGCTAGCTTAAGGTGTGAGCTGGAATGCACTCCCAGGACTTTACGGAAGGCAATTCCACATCCTCTCCATTCAAGCTGGAGTTTTCCATGGACCAGCATCCACGTTTCGTTGTCAAGGAAGTGAGGCCCACCTTGCGTTGTGATCTCTTGGAGAAAAACAATGCTGAGTCGGGCCAGGGGTTTTTCCCCTCGGAATCCAGAGAGAAAGTCCAGCACAGCTTCCGGGCTCATCCCTCCTAGGTTCCAAGCGGCAAAATGTAGAGCATCACGCGGGGCCTCCAGCTTGGTCTCCTGTTGAGACGGTCGAAGGCGTACAGGAATATGGTGAGACATGTTGGGGTTTTCTCCCTGGGAGAACTCGACATCGATTCGGCGCAAGGCCGCTAGCAGCGGCTCCCATGCCTTGTTCAGCTGTTGCAACTCCACCCCGAGGAGCTCAGCAATCTTAAAGTCTTAGGGAGGTCAATCCACCCACACCCTGCAGTGCTAGACCCAGGCGGGCCCGCTGAGGTTCCGGAAGAGATCTTGGTGTCCTTGAACCATACTGCACCGGTTGCCCACTCGGGTTCGATCCTCGCAATCGAGGAGGGACCCCCGGCTTCGATGAGAAGTCGTTTGACTTTCCCAGCAAGGGCGGCTCTGCGTCGCCTTTCCGGTGGCTGGCTCAAAGTAAGCCAGAGCCTTGCTTGGTTACCGTCGGGCTTCCATCCAAGGGAGATATTTGAGGCGTTGACCCGCCTGATGCATTGCTGGATGCGCTGTCGCATGCCGTCTTCGGTTTCCCCGTCCATAGGCGAGATGGGGACAAGGACGAATCCTCGTCTGACTCCAGGGACAAAGGCATCAGCCATGTTGATCTGTAACTGGAGGTCTCGTGCCATCTCATTTGCTTTGGCCAAGACATCTGCAGCCAAGGTGTCAGGAGGCCAGCCGCCCATCACCAGGGCTGGGACACGTCCCGAGTCCATTGTTGACGGGGTGCTCCCCGCTGATTGTATCGTCTTGACGGTCCCTTCCAAGGTGTTGAGACGGGTCGCCATCGCACGTGAATCTGTGACCAGCTGCTGGATTCGCAGGCCCTGCTCGGCTTGTCCGGTGGACAAGGTTTCCACCGCCTGAAAGGTCCTCTCATTATGGCTTTGTAGGCTCCTCTCCAAAGCAGCAACACGGTCTGTAACCCCACCCACTGCGCCTTGGATTTCTGTCCGCAAGACTTCACGAATTGATTCCAAGCTGAGCCCTTCTTCAGGGGGAACCCCCCTTTTGCGCGCTGGAGACTCAGTTTCCATGGCCTGCTTAGCTGCTGGTAGGGTCATTGTGGCGGTCGTAGTGTGAGGAGCACCAGGTTCGCCTGCTTGCCAAAATCACGGACTTGACGTTGACGTAACCGACGTTCGAGGTACAGGAATGGCTGAATCAACGAGTAGTGCTCGGAGGTGAGTAGGCTCGCCGATTGCGTGGTTGGGGCGGTACTCAAAGTCCTGAAAGTGCTGGACAGCAGCGGTCACCGTTGGGGAACGTTGCTCACCTATCTCCCCCTTAGAAGCGATGTGCTCGAGGAGCTCACGGCAGCCCTTCTCGGCGTCCCGCAATCGCTTCGGGCGGCAAGGAGACAAGAGCAAGGGATTTGCCCCCGGGTTGAGAGACGATGACCTCAAGAAAAGGGGGGAGAGAGCGGAGAGAAGTGTTGGGCTGTGAGGTCACCTCTCTTTGAACCACTCGCGGCTTGAGCCAAAATGGCTACTTAACAACCCTCTCTCTCTCTGTCTCTACCGGGGCAAAAGAGGCAGGCGGAAACCCACCCCTCCGCGCGCGCGCGCACGGCACCTGCGTGTCCAAGCGGGTGCCCCCCCATTGGCTTGGCTATACAACGGGCTCAGAAAGAGAATCCCCCAGCAGCACAAAGGACAACACGAAAGACCTAGCTGGCATCGAGTGTTTCCCCTCTAACTCGCCGATTTGCTTCCACAACTGACAAGGCCGACCTGGCACCTGCAAACCGTCTAGACCGAAGCTACCCCCACCAGTAACTCAGTAAGCCCGTATCTCTTTGAGGCTCCGACCACGGAATGGGAAAAGTTGCAACGGCTAATCCCCCAAGAGTGCACAACTCAACCGCCGAGAAAGATGCATCATATCACAAGACGTCCCCTTCGTGCTTCGTGGTCACATCGGCTTACATGTGGCTGCCCGACTGGTATCTATCTGCTCTTTGGTCCCCCCAGGAGGACTTGTGAACTAAACCCACACCCAGCGAGGGTCTCTCTCTCGATCGAGGCAGAAGCAGCGGTCCAACTGCTTCCGCCGTGCGAACTCGCGTTCGTTGGCGAGAAGGGTGAGGGTCTCTCTCTCTTTCTTTCGCCAGGGGTGTAAAGGAGAGTTGCCTCTCCACTCTCTTCTTCCTTCGGGTGCAAGGGGCGTTCGAGACCCCCCGGCCACTAGGGCCCCCCAGTGCGTATGGGGCTTTCGGAGGGTTTGGTGACATGGGCGACCGGTAATGTCCCACGTACCAAAAACTCGAAGACCAAGCCAACATAAGACGACCTGTTCAGTACGTGAGTCCGCCTAGTCGACGACATGCATGGACACCATTACTGATGAACCCCAGCTGCATCCCTCGAAGACTGAAAAAACAACATCGAATACCGACACAGCTGGACTTCACAGAGGGGATTTGTCTGTCCCCACTTTCGCCAGGACTACGGGACTGGGGGGACAGACACTCTGTCTCCCTCCCGGGACAGGAGAGGCAAGCCTGTTTGGGTTTTCGGGGAACCCCGGCCCGAGGGCCAACCCCTGACGTGCGCGTCTGAGTTACGGAGAGGCCCCTTTGAGGACTTGTCACTTTCCGCCGGGTGTACCTGGAACTCCGACCCCCGAACACGCCCCTCCTAAGACCATGACCAGTGATCAGGACCAGTAGGCACTACCCGGGTCGTCAGTGGGTCCTCCAACGGTCGGTGACTGGAACTGGGGCGATCGGTGTACACCAACACTCGCTCAAGGAAAACATGGTTCGAAACAGTAAGAGTGCCACAGAAAACTTTGCTGTGATCGCCCTCTCTTTCTTTCTTTCTGCAGGGCT
>CAJNJA010008752.1:0-15244 GCA_905231915.1 Symbiodinium necroappetens | reverse complement strand
GGTTCAGGGTCCGAGGTTTAGGGTTTTTGTTCGTGCGACATGGCATAGACCTGCATGGGTTTTGGGGGTGATATCTCCTCCGCTGTGGGCTCTTCCCTCGTCCAAACAAGGCGCCCTTGTATGGAAACCCAGAAAGTCGTGCGTGCAAAGCCATTCAGACAAGGCGACGTTTCGTTGCTGATGGTCAGGTTGTGCCCTTCGCCCTGTGCTGATGACAAATGCAGCATGTAGGGTTTAGGGTTAGGTACATTGCATACACATACATCATAGACGCGTTGGTATCGACTTAAACACCGGAACTTGTCTAACTTGGCATGGTGAAGCGTCGCATCTGCAGACGGCGCCTTGGTCCGGAAGTCCAGGGCATATATCCTGCCATGTTCACGGTTAGCTGCACATCCCCTTTGAGCTTCGACGGCCCTAAACCCAAAGTTCTGCAAACCCTGAGCCACCAAAATCCTAAATCCTAGACCCTAACACCTTAAAACCCAAAAACTCTAAGCTTCAACCCCTCAGATTATGGACACGAGGGCCTGAAGCCTGTTTCCGCAGACCAGCGGCAGTAAATATGCTGACCCTGCAGTATCCTGCCGTCTCCTTAGACAGACAAAACCGCAGAGACGGCTTTACCCCGAAACCTAGGACAACAACTGTGTACTCTCTCGGCAACCATCAAAAAACACTGCAGTCAACCACCAAGAAACGTTTGAGTCGGAGCCCGACACATCAGGGACTGGCGCCTTAATACACGGGTCTTGACCATCAGCAAACGCTTCCCTGGCGGTTGGGGTTCAGGGTTTGAATTCCAGGGTTCGAGGCTTAGGGCTGAGGATTTAAGGTTTAGGTGGGGTTCAGCCCTTAATGATTGTAGCGGCTGGGCCCCTGCAACCGATGAGACTGATACATGCCACTTGTCCTGGCCCCGGCTGTTCTTGGGTAGTTCTCTAAAGTAGGGTCCCTTTTTGGGTCCCTTTTATTGGGGACCTAACAAGGGGACCCTCGTTTAGAAAACGACCCTCTTGACGACTCTTCTTTTGACATCGCTCCACAAGGGACCGGGCGGCGGACGCCACCAGGCTCCCCCAGCCCATCATCGTTACAAGCCCTTCAGTTTGAGACCCCAAAAGGGCTCGCTGACTCTGCCTGCAAGGCTGCCAAGCACTAGGAAGCTGAAAACAAGGTCCATGCTGTATGTCCCACATCCTGCTAACCAGCCCTGACACGCCGGCCGGCTGAGTCATTGCACATCTGCCTCTTGAGCTGCAGAAAAGTGCCACGCTGGGAAGAAGGAGAAAACCTTGTCCAACCTTTGGCTGGGAGGTGAGTGAAACTAAACGACTTCCAAGAAATGGATGAAGAGGCTCAGAGCATCTGGAACTGCGGATCCCATCACATCTTGCACGATGGCACCCACGGCTTCCTTCAGCGGCTCCTCAATGGTGTCCCAGAGGATGTCCTCTGCATACTCAGCCGTCTTGCTTTCCTTAGTTGCGCTGACCACAAATAGAAGGATGACACAGCTGGGAGACGAAGCAAATTACATCACCGAAGACCCGATCCGTATAGTCGACAATACGCGGCCCAAGAACATGTTTGTAGTAGTAGTAGTAGTAGTAGTAGTAGTTGTAGTTGTAGTTGTAGTTGTAGTTGTAGTTGTAGTTGTAGTTGTAGTTGTAGTTGTAGTTGTTGTTGTTGTTGTTGTTAATGTTGTTGTTGTTGTTGTTGTTGTTGTTGGTGTTGTTGCTGTTGTTGTCAGCCAGCTCTGTTGTGAGCGTACGTAGCAGTAGTAGCAGGGCTGGTGCGCCTAGCAGCAGTAAGGTAGTAACAGCAGTAGCATTCGGGCCGAAATGCGAGGTACACCGGCAAAGCTGGAACAGCTCTAAATGCATTGTCCCAAGTCTTGAGACTTGCATTGTTGGGCTCTGGAAACTCACACACACCCACCCGCCCGCCCACCCACCCACCCGCCCGCCCGGCCGCCCACGTACGCACGCACGCACGCACGCACGCCCGCCCGGCCGCCCACGTACGCACGCACGCACGCACGCACGCACGCACGCACGCACGCACGCACGCACGCACGCACGCACGCACGCTCGCTCGCTCGCTCGCTCGCTCGCTCGCAACCACACGAAAGAAAGCAACAAGCCGGGCTTCGATCTTTTCCAGAAGCGTCTTGTGCTGCGCCGATCGGATGAACGAACACACGATCCTGGGTTCTTGTTAAGGGATTTAATTTAAGTTACCATAATGAAGAAACCATATCATTTACTATAGATCCCTACTTATGGTAATTTAAATCAAACCCCTTAACAAGAACTCAGGATCAGCTCAATCTGTGCCCGCTTCTTGTCCAGGCTGGCATAGCGCGGCACGAAGCTCCTGAGGCGCTTCTCGGTGGCTGGGCCGTTCTTCTGGAGACTGGCACAAGCTGTCTCGGCGTAGAGCATGAGGCCCATGATGAGGTCATCGAGGACCGTTGTCCAGCATCCGTCAACTTTGGAAGGTCTTGGCGGAGCTTGCGCAGACCAGCCTGGATCTCTTCCGGCCTCAAACATCCCGAGCGATCCTTGTCGAAGTTCTCCTGCAAGCAATCCGAGAGCGCGTTGGGTTGTCTTTACCAGATCCTTCTCAAGGCAGCAGTCCAAGGTGTCCTTCACCGTTCGGCAGCCTTGGAAGAAAGCCTTCTTTGCCAACCATCCGGCGAAGAAGTCTGCTGCGAGACCTGTTGCAAGAACGGTGGCCGAAACGGGCTCCACCATGCTGGGCGGCTGTCAAACGGCAGGCAAGCTCTGTGCACTCGGGACGAAATGCCCTAAACCCTAAACCCTAAACCGTAATGATTTGGGCAACCAGGACTTTCCTGCAGCCGCTTCCTCTCTCGACCGCACCTCGAAGCAACCCCGAGACTACCTGTTGATGCAAGCCCTTCCTAGAAAGCCCTCTAAACCCTAAACACTAAACCCTAAACACTAAACCCTAAACCCTAAACCCCCCCCCCCCAACCCTCCAACCTCTCCAAAGCCGAAGTCCGTGACTTCAGGGCCCAAGCCACACTGAACGCTAACCCCTGAGGCCCTAAACCCTAAACCCTAAACAGCCCTAAACCCCAAACCCTAGACCCTAAACCCTAAAACCCTAAACAGCCCTAAACCCCAAACCCTAAACCCCTAAAGCCCTAAACAGACCTAAACCCTAAAACCCTAAAATCCTAAAACCCTAAACCCCTAAAGCCCTAAAACCCTAAACCCCCAAAACCCTAAAACGCTAAAACCCTAAACATCCCTAACCCCTAAACCCTAAAGCCCTAAACCGTGGCTCTGCGCCTCATGCCCGGCCAGGAGGAGATGGTACAGGAGCCGGGCCCATACCTTAAAGGAAACTACGGGTGGGGAGTTTAGGGTTCCTTAAAGGGTTCCTTAAAAGGGATCTATAGGATCTATAGGGTTTAGGGTTTAGGGGTTTTGGGTTTTAAGGTTTAGGGGTTTAGGGTTTTAAGGTTAGGGGGTTTAGGGTTTTAAGGTTTTAAGGTTTAGGGTTTGGGTTTTAGGTTTTGGGGTTTAGGGGTTAGGAACTACAGGTGGGGACTTTAGGGTATATAGGGCTTCCATAAGGTATATAGACCTTCTGTAAGGCTCCCATAATGGTAACGACCCACCTGAAAGTGTCCTAGAAAATGGCAAAGGCAAAACAAACCAAGGTAAGCACATCTAACCCGCACTCAGCACTGAAACCTAAAAATGACAAACACCCGCTCAAGCAAAAGGCAGCCTACCCTTATATGCAGAAAGATAGGGCTTTGTTCATGGGGTCCGCGTTCCCATTGCGCGATGTTCGATATTCCGAGTAAGCTTTTTGAATGAGAACCGGTTCAGGATGCGGGGGGGGGGGGGTTCCTGAGCAACCCTTGAATTCTCATGGGCTTACGTAGGTTGTGGGGCGGGGCTCATGGATGAACCTATGTTGCAAGATTCGTCGGGGGTCATAAACCCTGAACTCTGAGTCCACTGCCCTAAATCCTTGCAGACGAGCGATTCTCCAGCTTAGGGGAAGCTTCGGAAGTACCCTTCCACACCGTACGAGCTGCCCTCCTAAAAAAATGAAGCCCCTATGAAAATCCCCTGGCGCTGAACCCTCAAACCTAAAACCCTAAATCCTTGAATCCCTAAACCACTAAACCCTTCACCCGAAAACCCCTCCCCCTAAATCCCTACACCCTAAGCCCGAAAAGCCCAAAAAACCCTAAGCCCTAAACCCTAAGCCCCAAAAGCCCAAAAAACCCTAACTCCCTGCGCCCTAAGCCCCAAAAGCCCAAAAAACCCTCCTCAACCCCCTCTCGACCCCTGCAAGGAAGCCTTAAAGCCCTCACCTCCTCAAGCGCTGCATCCCCGAAACCAAATGCACGAACGGCTCTAGCCAAAAGCCCGACGCGCCCTTCACCGCAAGCGAATCAGAATTCTATTTTTGTTTTTTTTGGGGGGGTTCAGGGTTTAGTGGATAGGGGTTTAGTATCTAGCTCTCTTTCACCGAACTCTTGACTCCAAAACCCTACACCCTTCGCTCCGCAGGCTTCTCTCTGATGCAGGCGCCTTCATCGTTACAACACGGTTTGAGAAGGTACAGTATACTACAACTACACGGGAACCATCAAGGAACATTATTGCGAAATTCTTCCGAACACTGTTTGGGAGTACAGTTTTCTACAACTACACAGGAACCATCAAGGAACATTGTTGCCATTTCTGCCGACCTCCAAATTACCCGAAGCCGAAACCCCCGGGTCAGGCTGGAGCACGGCAGCGGGTAGTTCGGGCTTCTCACGCAGTGGCCAACCGCCACGCAATCACCCGAAGTCACCTCAACGCTTTCAACCCCTCCTAAACCCTAAACCCTAAAGCCCCAAACCCTAGACCCTAAACCCCCAAACCCCGAAAGGGTTTCGGGTCAAATAACGCCGGCTTCAAAATGATGCTGGATCCGGGGATTGGCGTTCGCTTTGGCGGCGGGGGTGCTACATAGTCACGGGGACTCAGTAACTAGGGTTCTTTCTCGGTAACTTTACGCCTCATCACATATAAGCCCCCACTATGGCCAAATATATAAGGTACGTATAACCTTACTTACTACGTCGCATGATCCTACAAGTCGGGTGTTGGGTTTTAAGGTTTGGTCCGGTCGACGGCTGTTTTCTGTATCTCTCAGGGTTTAGGGTCTCGCAAGGCTCTTGCAGCTCTGAGGTAAATCCCCAAGCCCCTAAAGCCTAAACCCTAAACCCTAACCTCCAAGCCCTGAACCCTAAACTTTCCAATCCCGAAGCCAGAAAAGCCAAAAGCTCAAACCCCAAAGCCTACAGCTCAAACTCCTCAGCCCCCTTCGGAGTTGGGAGAGGTCTGGAAGTTCGGGCAGTGGGGCCGTTACGATTTTGCAGAAATTGAGCTGGGCTTTACCTGATTAGACTACGGCGTGCTCATTTTTAGGAGGGAGGCGTGCATCGCGAAATATATTGGGGCAGCCGAAAGGCCAAGATTGATCTAAACTCTGTTTAATATAGCGGCCTTGATAATTAGAATAGGGTTTGGGGGTAAACTAGACTATAACTATAATAAGGAACCCCCAAAACCCTATTCTAATTATTAGGGCCTCTACATTAACCAAACCCCACGATTGAAGGGCTATACTGCAAGGGTCAATCTAATCACCCTTTAGGGTTTAGGGTTTAGGTTTTAGGGTTTAGGGTTTAGGGTTTAAGGTACACCCCAAATCCAAAACCCTAATCCCCAAACTTGGTGATGGGGGTGTTTATTGGTCTACATGACTGGCCATGCAGCCCCCTACCGAGAGACCCTTGGCTCCCTCCACTAGACGTTTAGGTACAGTATGGGGTTTAGGGTTTTGGTTTGGGGGCTCAGGCTTTAGGGGTTTATAGATATTGTGAAGGGTTTGGGTGCCAATAAGTTTTGACCCAAAGCTTTGACCGAAAGTTTTGATCAGGTTTTCCTTTAAACACCTGGTTTTGGAATTGGGTTGGATGGGGGCGGCTGGGGCTTTGGTGTGCTGTGCTGTGCTGGGCTGGGCTGGGCTACCTTTTTGAAACCGGCCCTACTTCGCGGCCTGACCAACAGCAACAAACAATGTCTATTTATTTCTTGCTTGAAGGTTTCGAGTTTAGGGTTTAGGCTTTAGGGTTTAGGGATGTTTAGGGCTTACAGTTGCACCATAGTAAACGGCCCTTACATGGGGGCCTCAATAAAAACCTTGACCAAGCCGAGAACCATGCAGAACCACATTAAACCTTTTCCACCCCAGACCCTGAGCTCTGAACCCTAAACCCTAAAAATCCTAAACCCTAAAAAGGCTACTGTAGGGTGTTTAGAATTGCAGAAACTTTACGCTGAACTTTTGTGACTCCGGAAGATCCACGACGAGGCGCGTTGAAGGCCAGACGGTTTGCCGATGCATCCTCCACCCAAACACCCGGAAGGATCTGAAAGGCTGATCCCCTAACTTGGTTCCTGAGTAACCTCTTTATAATAAGGGGTACCCTTTTTCCTCCTACTCGGTTTTAGGAAGGGGGCCCTACAATAAAAAGGGCAAAAGGGTACCACACTCAGGGACCTAGCTAATTCAGGATCTTTTGCGAACTCGTATTGTTTTCGAATCCTTTAGGGGTATGGGCGCAGGGTGTAAAATTTAGGGTTCACGGTCGAGGCTGTAGAGGTTTGGGTTTACGGTTTAAAGTTTCGCTTTAGGATAGGTTTTAAGGTTCAGAGTGCTGGAGTGATGGTGGTCTTGGTTTGGGCTTTCGGGTTTGGAATCTACGAGGTTTGGATTGTTGTGTTTCTCGAGGGTCCAAGGTTATTTTTTTGAGCGCCTCTTTCTGTCCGCCAATCAAGGCCCGTGTTTGCGGGAGGCGTTTGTGGCAAAGGTTTATAGGTCTGGCATTTGGGGTTTACGAATTAAGGTGAAAGGATTCAGGTTTGCGGGTTGTGGTCTCAGGAATTGGAGCTAATGAAAGGCTGTTTGCGTCCTTAAGACCTGAAGCCATTGAAGCTTGCTGGCGTGAAACACGGAGTTTCAAGAGTCCGGGACCTTTTAAGGTGAGAGCTTCCAAGGGTCAGGAACGCTTCATATGTAAACCTATACAGCAGGACCCTTACTGGACAATGCAATAGGACTTCGTCCATCAACAGTAGCATAACAACCATAAGCATCCCAACAAAGACCCCCTGGTGCAGGACTTGACCATGCGATGAAAGGGCGTTCATATATAGAATAGGATGCTGGCTGCAATAACCCCTGGCACCTCTGCGTATGGCATGTAGTACCAGAAGTCCCAAATTCCAGTGCCGTTTTGGTCGGCACCTTGCATGTTCCAGGACTTCGGGAAAAGGTCGGGGCAACTGTGAACTGGGCAACTTAACCGTGATCCTCCCTAAACCCCTAAGCCCTAAAAGCCCTAAACCCCAAAAGCCCTAAACCCTAAGCCGGGAAAGCTGGAAATCTGTGCTTCGAACCCTGGAATCCTGGACCTCTGGAGGCCCCCTGGAGGTCCCTGCTCTCGGCACGTTAGGGTTTAGGATTGGTTTAGCGCTCAGCTTAAGGTTTAGCTTAGGGTTTAGGATTTGGGGTTTAAGGCAAAATGACATACCGTAACATACCACAAAAACTCTATCCTAAACCCTAACCCTTTATCGCACCTTTGTAGACCCCTTTGAAGACCTCGTACAGAAACCCTGTCTGCATTCAGGATGGATTTTCAAAGTTTCATTCTACGGCCTGAACCTCAACAACCCGTAAGAGTCCCTTAAAAGAAATTCAAGCATATTTCTTGATCAAAAATGTTGGGATGTTGGAGTCTTCGAGAGCTTAGGGCGTAGGGTTGAAGCTTTAAGGTTTAGAGGTGATGGCCCCTTCCTTGGAGAATCATGGTTTTGTAAGCAAGGTGATGAGTATCGTATTTGGGGTAAGAAGCATTTGTAAGCATGCTCATTTAGTTTCCTTGTTTATAGCTCTATTACTACGTCGCATGACCCGCCAAGTCCTACACCTGTCCCAAAGGCGAGGACCAAGGCGGTTCAGCAAGAAGTTTCGTGCAGGTACTTGTAGATTACATGTTTTCTTGAATAAATACGATACTCAGGTTTCATAATTGTCCTCTTTGGGCATTATGCCGTTGGTCGTCTCGTCTACAAGCTCTTTAACTCGTTCCTCGGATCATCAATCGTTCCCGATCGTTTCGGTACTGGTTCATGAGGGATGAATATGGGAACAACTAGGGTCTCGTGGCGAACCTCAACATGTCGTGGTTTGGCATTTAAGGTTTGGGGTCCTGCTGCGTTTGGGGCAATGCCAAAAGGCATCCCCAACACGAAGAGCGGGCCAAAGAAGCCAAAGGGCGGGCAGTGCTGGAAGCACAAAGCCCAAGCATCCCACGAACAGAACAAGTATGAATAAATCTTCGCCAAGAACGCGGATTGCCATTGGGCTTCCGGCACACTCAAAAAAACCTATGTCGAAAGTAACTATGTGAATGAAACCTCCCTGGCAAAGCTGTACAGCACGTCCAACGCTGCATCCGCTCCAGTTGTATCGGAGGCAAACTTCGAGCCGGGCTGCAATCTTCTGTGCTGGCAAATCCTGGCAACGGAATCTGTCCGCATGATGCACAGCTTTGATGAGCTGCTTTCGCGATGTGATGCCAAATTGGATGATAGCACCGGCCAGGGCGCGATTTCCGAGGCAAGGGTGCGCAAGACCGTCGAACACATCACGGCCTCGCTTCGCGCCATGCTGTTCCAACTCTTCTACGACAGTCTCGGTGGAGATGAAAGCAACGAGAGGGATGCCTCAGCCACACTGAATCAGGCACTCCTCTCCCACGAAGAGGCCCCCAAGTCTCCCAAGACTGCCCTCAGAGCTCAAAACCACCTCCCGTAAACCTTAAACCCTAAACCTCGAATCCTAAACCCCAACCCTGCGCCTAAAATCCCAAAACCCCAACTCCATGAACCTCCAAGTAGCCTTTAGGGTTTAGGGGTTTATAGAAATTGTTAAGGGTTTGGGTGCCGATAAGTTTTGACCGAAACGTTTTGACCGAAACGTTTTGACAGAAACTTTTGACCGAAAGTTTTGGCCGAGTTTTTTTTTGGAACCACATTTTGAATCTGGGGCTGGGCAGGGCTGGCTGCTGGGCTGGGCTGGGCGAGCTGAGCTGAGCTGGGCTGGGCTTGGCTGGGCTGGGTGGCTGGGCTGGGCTGGCTGGTTGGGCTGGGCCTCGGCTGGGCTGGGTGGGTGGGCAACCCTGAAACGGAAATAAGTGTAATTATTTGCAAATGAAACGGAAATTGGTTTATTCGAAAATGGAAAGGTGTGTCTCCACCGAAAGAATGAGCTTCCGGATGGCCAACAGCAACAAGCAATTTCTATTTATTTCTTTCTTGAGGGTTTAGGGTTTGTGGTTCATGGAAATCTTACGAAATCCTTGCGAGACTCAAAAAAGGGTTCCTCAAACCCTAAAACGCTAAAACTCTAAAACCCCGAACCCCCCCCCTCCCCCAAACCCTAACCCCGAAAGCCCTGAAGACCTAAACCTTAACCCAAGACTCTGACCTCGAAAGCCCTAATTCCCTAAACCCGTGTTAAAAGAAGTCAGACAATGGCTCTACTTGAGTCTAGGGTCTTTTTTAGGGTCCTGTTTGTAAGGGTGCCGCCTTTTCTTGGGACTCCTAAACAGGGACCCTATTCTCTCTTCTTCAACAACCAGGCCCCAAAAAGTTCAAACTTTTTAGGATAGACCGAATATATATATATATATATGACGTTCTCCCTTTGGCTATCTAAGTATTTCAGAGAACTACCCACTTGCGGACGTGGGCACCGCCGTGGATCCAAAAGTCGCCCCGGGCCCAAACGGAAGCCGCACGGAAACCTGGAAACCGGCAAGGTTTCACGGTTTAGGGTTTAGGGTTTAAGGTTTAGGGTTTAGGGTTTAGGGTTTAGGGTTTAGGTTTGCGGGGGGGTCAGGATTCCTGGAGGAGCTTGGCTTCGGATCGGGCTTGGGGTTTTGGGGTTTTGGGTGTAGGGTAGCGGGTTGAAGCTTAGGAATTCCTACTACAAACCCCGTTGGGCGGTGCATTTGTTTTATACTGAACAAGACTTCTTCTTCTTCTTACTCTTATTATTATTATTATTCTTATTCTTATTATTCTTATTATTATTCTTATTATTATTATTATTACTATATTTATTATTATTACTACTATCATTATTATTCTTATTATTATTATTGTTCTTATTCTTCTTATTCTTCTTCTTCTTCTTATGCTTCTTCCGATTCCTTGGGAGTTCCTTCATTAAGAGATGTCGGGGTCTTGGCTGAAGCCATCTTCGGAAGCTTCGGGGCCTTGGGTCCAGAGCTTCGGACTCAATTATGGGTTAGGGTTTAGGGTTTAGGGTTTAGGGACATACGGTTGATGATATAAATCCTGCAGTACCCATAATAAGAAATATACCATCATTCCCCTAGTTTAGGGGTAATGCAGGATTTATACCATCAACAGTATGTCTGTGAGGAAACCTCTCAGGGAATAGGGGCTCCCGCCTGGATCTAACAGCCCTGCGCCCGAAACACTGCACGTTAAACAGTCCTCAAAACCCGAAAAGTCACAAAGCCCAAAACCTTAGACCCTGAACCCCAAAGCTCAAAGCTTTTCACATTAAACCACTGCACCCCAAGCCTAGAGGGCCCTAGAACCCCCCAAAAAAAGCTCATAGCTCCTAGATCCAAGCCGGCCCTAGAACCACCAAAAAGACCCTTAAGACCCAGAGCCCTAAGCTCCATTTCTAGTTTTGTAGCCACCTCTGGGACTTCAGGGTTTAGGGTTTAGGGCATCTAGGGTTTAGGGTGTTTAGGGTTTAGGATATTCAGGGTTTAGGGCTTAGGCTTTTGGGTTTGGGGCTTAGGGTTTACGGCTTAGGGCCTAGGGCCCTCAGCCCTGAATCCTGAAGCCTGAAAACCTACACCCCAAAACCCTAAAAGCCTAAGACCCTAAACTCTAAACCCTAAACCCTATAAACCCTTAAACAAAAAACCCTAAACCCTAAACCCCGAAAACCTACAGTACCTTGGTAGGACTCCAGAAACTCCTGCGGAACCCCTTAGAGGAAGCCTCGAAAAGAAGCCCTTGGGCCTGAGTATAATCACAACCTCCCAAGAAATAACCCAAAACCCTAGACCCTAAACCAATATCCTTCTAACTACACCTGAAACCCTAAACCCTAAACCCATATCCTTCTAAGTATACCTGAAACCTGAAGCCCCAAAGCCCCGAAAGCCCCGGCCACCTGTTCTTTACTCAAGCCTCAACCCTAGACCCTAAACCCCTATAAACCCTAAACCCCTAAACCCCTCAGCACAACCCTAAACCCCAAACCTCCAAAACCTAAACCCTAAACACCTAAACCCCAAACCCCCAAAACCTAAAGCCCGAAACCCCCTACAACCTAAACCCCCCAAACCCCCCTACAACCTAAACCCCCAAACCCCCCTAAACCTAAACCCCAAACCCCTACACCCTAAACCCCTAAACCCCTGAAACCCTGCTCTTCAGCAGCCAGGGGTCGTCTGGGGGGCGAGGGACTGTCGGGAACCACAAGGTTCCACGAAGAGGCCTGGGCTTCAAACGGGTTTAGGGCTTAGGGTTCAGGGTTTAGGGTTTAGGGTTTAGGGCTTAGGGCTTAGGGTTTAGGGTTTAGGGCTTAGGGCTTAGGGGTTAGGGGTTAGGGTTTAGGGTTTAGGGTTTCAAACCGGCACGCCTTTTAGTTTTGGAGGACTTAATTTCAGAGGGGCTTTAGGATGCTGTTCTTTGAGCGATTTTGTAGGGGGGTTGATGGTTGCATTTTTGAAGGACGTATAAATGTGTTTATGGTGCCTTTTGTTGAAGGGTTTGCAAGGTGATCAAACAGCTTTGCAACGGTTTTGGAAGCATTCTGTAGACACTGCTACATGCTTATGATGTGTCGGAAAGGCCCCATTTGGGTGGTCTGTTTCATAATGTTTTTGGGGCGAGGGGTGCTTTAAGGTTGCACCTACTGGCTCCAAATTTTGGAAGGGTACTATAGAAACCCAGAAACCCTAAACCCTAAACCCCAAATCCTAAACCCTAAACCCTAAGCCCTAAACCCTAAACCGTCCCTATAGCCCCAAACCCTGGCGGCTGCAAGGGGAGGCCTGGCTGCAACAAACCGCCCGTCTGAAAGCCCCCAAGCACGATCCCTTACCATGCGACAACTTTTTTTACGTCCCTAAACTATAAACCCTAAATCCTAAACTTTAAGCCCTAAACCCTAAACGCTAAACCGCCCTAAACCCTAAACCCTAAACCCTTTGAAGAGGGAGCCGAGAACAAAGGAGACAAAAGCAGGTGTTGAGGGCTTCGGCCGAAGATGATGAGCTTGGAGGGGCTCTAGGCTTCCGAGCTTACCGTCGAGGGTTTTGTTTCGGGTCAGGGTTCAGTGCGGTTTAGGTTTAGGCTTTCGGTTTTAGGGTTTGGGGTTTAGGGTTTAGGGGTTTAGGGTTTAGGGGTGTAGGGTTTAGGCTTTAGGTTTTAGGGATTTTAGGGTTTGGGGCTTATGATTTTCAGGGTTTCTTAGAGGTTTAGAGGCGGTTAATGGTATCGCCAACGGGTTGGGCCTGGGGCGAAGAGTACCTTCCATGTGCCAAACTTTCGCCCTTAAGACTTACAGATTGACTTTCATGGATGTCTCTCACATGACAACTCAGAACAAGCCCTCAACAGCTAAACCGAACCCCTGTACCCGAAAGCACTGAGTAAAGACTGTCGTCATAACGAAATTCTATTACTCATGACTACATGCTGATGGGTTTGGGGTTGAGCGCCCACCGAAACCGCAACGCTGAGCTCTAAAAGTCTGGAATCTCGGAATCTTATGACCCCCCCCCCCACTTGGAGGGATAGGGAGGTTTGGGGTTTACAGGTTAGGGTTTAGGGTTTGGGGTTTGGGGTTTAGGGCTTAGGGTTTGGAGGTTAGAGGTCAGCTTTGGGATTTCCAGTCCCCCGTTTATATCAATTTCGAGGGGATGCCTTGCATGCATGCTGTACCGCAAAGCGTAAACCCCAATCCCTTTCATGAATCCGGATGTGGAGTTCTGCTTGAAATTAGCGTTAGTAAATAGGGGTACTCATAAGGTAACCATACTTATACTTACTTATAAGCCCATTCGAGGGGTACTTATAAATTACCTGCTAAGCCCCATGAACTTCAACCCTGCCCCTCGGCCGTATCACCGCCTTAACCCCAAAGCTGCGAGCAAGCCATAATATCGTAGCCTCTAAAGCGGTTTAGGGTTTAGGGTTTAGGGTATATATTCTAAATCCCCACCTGTAAACCCCCAAACTTCCGAAAATCGCACAAATAACAGCCTTAGCCCCAAAGCGGCGAGACTTACCTAGACGCCAACCCCCCGGCCACCCCTTTGCAGCCTCCTCGGAGGGTCATGGGACTGAGTAAGCAAGGTTATAAGTACCCTACTTGGGGTTAGAGGTAAGTATAAGCTAAGTCGCCTGACCCTTCGAGTAGACCCTCAAACCCCTTATTCTAGAACCCGTAGAGATCCCTAAACCCTAAACCCTAAACCCCTAAACCCTAAAACTCAAACCCCTTGTTATAGAACCATTAGAGATCCCTTGAAGGAGCCCAAAAAAGGAGCCCGGCAGAGTCCCACGATCCTTTAAGGAGGACTGTCAAGGCTCTGGCAGGGGTAGCTTGGGAGTTTGGGTTTAGGGTTTAGGGTTTAGGGTGTAGGGTTTAGGGTTTAGGAGGATAAACCTACGTGGACCCTCAGCATCCCGCAAAACGCGAAAGCCTGAAGCCCTCAAGCCCTCATGCCAGCAGACAAATCAAGCAAGGCTTAAAGACACAATCGGACAGTGCTTCTTAAACTTAGCAGACCCTAGCAATCCCTGGGTTTTCTTTTAAAACACCCAAAAGCTTTACGTAACAAAAGCTAACTCCCAAAACACGACTTTTTCTAACATAAAAATCACCCTAAACCCTAAACCCTAAACCCTAAACCCTAAATCCTAAGCCCTAAACCCTAAACCCTAAACCCTAAGCCCTAAACCCCAAACAACCAAACCTCTCAGGCGTCAGAGCGGCCGAGGAGTCGAAGAACCAAAGGTCTTGCAAGGCCCTGCCGCTGTCGTCCTTGCCGGCGAAGACCTGAAACCGTAAATCCTAAACCCTAAACCTTTAACCTAAACCCTAAACCCTAAACTCTAAACCCTAAACCCTAAACCCTAAACCCTAAATCCTAAATCCTAAACTCTAAACCCTAAACCTTTAACCTAAATCCTAAATCCTAAACTCTAAACCCTCAAGCCTAAACTCTAAACCCTAAACCCTAAACTCTAAACTCTAAAGCCTAAACCCTAAAGCCTAAACCCTAAACCCTAAATCGGGTGCTTCGGCCTTCGGGGCTCCCAAAGCGTGTTCAAGGTTTCGGGTTTCTATAAGGTTTAGGGGTTTAGGGCTTAGGGCTTGGGATTTAGGGTTTAGGGCTTGGGGCTTAGGATTTCGGCTTTAAGGTTTAGGGGTTTAGGGTTTAGGGTTTGGGGCTTTGGGGTTTAGGGTTTCGGGTTTAGGGGCTTGGGGCTTAGGATTTCGGCTTTAAGGTTTAGGGATTCGGGCCTAGGGTTTGGGCTCAGGATTTCGGCTTTAAGGTTCAGGGTTTCGGGATTAGGGTTTGGGGCTTAGGGTTTAGGCTTTAAGGTTTAGGGGTTTCGGGGTTTAGGGTTTAGGGCAACCCGGGTTTAGGGCTTGGGGCTTCTTGGGGCTTAGGACTTGGGGGGTTTGGGGGAAGAAAAGGCTTAAGGAGTTTAGGGGTAAGGGTTTAGGGGGTTGGGATGGCTTTGTTTTGCAGCAAAGGGGGTTTGTGGCTTGAAGCTTAATTAGGGCATGGAGGTGTGCGGTTCGGCATTTCGGCGGGTCTCGAAACTGCATTTCAGGCTCAGAGTTTGGGGTTTAGGCTTTGGGGGTTTAGGGCCTAATGTTGCAAGGGCTTTTTTGTCATGTTTGAAGCTTTTCTGGGCCGTCGGTTCCAGGGGTATCTTTAAGCTTTAAAACGTTCGGGGCCTTCCGGGTTGATCTTTTCGGGTTTCGGGTTTGGCGCCTAGGCTTTAGGGTTTAGGGTTGCGGGGTTCGGGGTTTAGGGTCTAGGGTGTGT
>CAJNJA010008751.1:3518-15078 GCA_905231915.1 Symbiodinium necroappetens | reverse complement strand
GGGCTTAAGGGTTTTAGGGTTTAAGGCTTCAAAAAATTTGTTAAAGGGTTCTCTAGGCTTACTTACGGTGTGGGGTTTCGGGTTTCTGCTTTCATAAGGGCTCTTTCAAGTTATGGCCATGTGGGGATGAAGCTCTCGGTGATTTGCAGCTTTGCTTCATTTGGAGTTTCCGGCTTCGAGGGTTCAGGGTGTAGGGTTTACGGCTTTGGGTTTAGGGTTCAGGGTTTGGGGGTTAAGGGCTTTGGGTTTACAGTTGAAGGTTCGCGGTGCAAAATAGATTCTGAGTTAATTTTGGACGTCGGGAAAGTAAGCTTTCATGGGCTTTTGGGTGTGCGGTTACGGTTCGGGTGTTAAGCTTAGGATCTTCCACGATTTAGGGCTTCATGCTTGGGGCGTTGAGGTTTTCGGGTTTATGATTTCGATTCTTGTGGAAGACTTCATGATCCCAGGTACTGGCAGCTGCGGCACAGGCTTCATTGCATGACAGCACATAGTAGGCACTTCGTCTTGGACCCATTGGAGTCTCGTTCGTTTCACCCGAATGCCCACACGAATCCGCCAGGTAACCTTGACAAAGCCATCACAGGCCGCTCTGCTTTACGCCTAAGGCTTCTGTCTTCCAGCAAGATCTACTCTACATCGAAGGCCCACCCCCACAGCCAGGTATCCCTAAACCCTAAACCCTAAACCGCTGAGTCTGCGGGGGGTTGTTTTTCGGGGGGTTTACTGACCAGGCTACATCTAATGCCGAGCCGTGGGCCGGCGTCCTGCACTGCTACTGTGCTTGAACTGATTCTATGGGTCTGAGACAAGGCCAGAAACACGCTACCCGCACAGAGAGAGAGAGAGAGAGAGATATATATATATATTTTTATGTATATGTATATATATATATATGTGTATGTTTGCCTCGGCCCCGGCCGAAGCGGTCAAAGGTTCCTGTTCGGATTGCCTCTATTCCCCACCTCTTAATCCCTTCCCCAGTAACCCACTCTTCAAAGTGGCCCTCGGGGAGTTCGTCTGTGTGAACCCACAAATGAGCCCCAAAGTCCTCCGGCCCCCACCCCCGGCCCCTCTCCCGGCCCCTCCTTCCCCCAACCCGCTCGCTTCGCTTTCCCTCTACTGTTGCTACCGCTTTTCCGCCATTCTTGGTTTTTTTTCTTGCTTGCACTGGCTGAGAGCGGCAGCCGTCGATGCGCTGCAAGCCTAAGGTCCTCGACACCAAGCACAAGCCCGTTTTCAAACTCGAGTTTGTGAGCCTGCTTTCCACTTTAATTGTTTTCTTGCCTCGTCTCTTTCCTCCGCCGTCCAGTTTTTCCTCGCCCCTTTCTCTTTTGTTTTTTGTCTCTCATCCCATCCCTTCAGTCTTTCCTTACGACGGTGAGCTGCGGTAAATTGGCACCAGCAGTTTGTTGGCACTCTGTGTTTGCGGCCGGCAGCGTTTCACTTCTTAATTTTTGCATGTCCATGAGGGTCAGAGTCTGACAAATCGCGCGGAAAAGGAAAAATGGACGATAGAGATATTAATATATGTAGAATGTTATACACAGCAGAAAGAGCGAGGGAGGGAGAGTCCTAGCAGTTTGCAACCTACCAACCATTGAGGCTGCTATGTCAAACTATGTCCCTCAGCGCCGGATAGATCTAATTGCCAGCCCATGTGCGATCTTGGCCACGGGCTCGCCCGTGTACCTCGTGTGCAGGGGGTTTAGGTTATTGTTATGATTAAATGATTACTATGCCACAGCACCTTCCGGATGCGTCGATGAACACCGATGGGCTTCGGGCTGCGCACCCGCCCCTACTGTTTATCTGCGAGTAGCGAATATAGGACTCACACCGGTCCCGAAGTGACCCTAAAGCCTAAACCCTAAGCCTTAGCCAACTCAACTCACCATGCGGGACCGCGGAAGGTTGATCATCGACTTACACACCGCGTTGCCACTGGCTGGTCGTTGATTATACTAAGAAACCCTGGGTCTTCATTAGGGTTCCTTTGTATGAGTCCTAATATTTTGCGGGTTCAAAGCTTTCAAAGGGCCATCGGGCAGAGGTTCCAGGTATCCGGGATGTACATCCGAGAAAGAAACTCACACTGCTCAGAGGCTGTGGGTAAAGGTTTCAGGTTGTTTGACACGCTGAAGTCCCACACCCTAAATCACACAAACCCTATCGTTGAATCCTGAACTCCTGAACAATCAGTCCTACATGCTCAACAGGGCACTTGTAGATCGTCACTTGGTTGCCCTCGTTCATGCGCGGGGCCACAGTGGCAGACATAAAATGCCTCCACCAGGCGTCGGGATTTGCTCGAGAACCCTATTTCTCCTGGCAGCATCACTGCCTGCCCGGGTCTGCTTAGAAGCCAAATTCGTCACCAGTGCGTTGAAACTCTAGACTTTGAACCCCTAAGCCATCGAATACGTAATATACGTCGTTGTGTAGCTGCCTGGCATCTTTAGGCTTCCATGCAAATTCATTGCAGCATCGGTGCTTGATCGCAGCATCGGTGCTGGCAGTACTAGTAGCAATCGTAGTAATGCAGCAGAAGGGACTTGGTAGTAGTAGTAGTAGTAGTAGTAGTAGGAGGAGGAGGAGGAGGAGTAGTAGTAGTAGTAGTACTATAGTAGTAGCAGTAGTAGTAGTAGTAGTGGTAGTAGTAGTCGTGGTAGCAGTAGTGGTAGTACTAGTAGTAGTAGTAGTAGTAGTAGTAGTAGCAGTAGTGGTAGTAATAGTAGTGGTAGTAGTAGTAGTAGTAGTCGTAGTCGTAGTAGTAGTAGTAGTAGTCGTCGTCGTCGTCGTCGTAGTAGTAGTAGTAGTATTGCCAGTAGTAGTAGTAGTAGTAGTCGTCGTCGTCGTCGTAGTAGTAGTAGTAGTAGAAGTAGTAGTAGTAGTAGTAGTAGTAGTAGTTAGTAGTAGCAGAAGTAGTAGTAGTAGTAGTAGAAGTAGTAGTAGTAGTAGTAGTAGTAGTAGTGGTCGTAGTAGTGGTGGTAGTAGGAGTAGGAGTAGTAGTAGTAGTAGTAGTAGCAGTATTGCCAGTAGTAGCAGTAGTAGTAGTAGTAGCAGCAGCAGCAGCATCATTCATTCCCACGCAGCGAAAGTCTTCAATCGCCTAGCGAGCTGACGAGAATCGAGGTTTTCCCGATCTCGGAACCTCTGTTGGGTTCTGGAGGGCTAGTGCCAGCTCCATCCTAGTGGACTGACGTCAAGTCAGTCGCAGACTCTACACTCTCACTGATCAGGAATGGTTTTCACCTGCATCATCCATAGCAGGTAGACGGCATCATCGTGCTCACGCTGGATTTGCTCTGGTGCACGCCCGTCTTCAGAAAGCCACACACTCTCTTTTCCGAACTTGGATTGGCCAAGCAGGGCTGCGCGGTAGTGGCCCGCTGTTGGCTGTTCCCCGCAGTGCAGCTGCATGGCAACAACCTTGTATGGCAGGCTATGCACGATTGTACCCTCTTGTTCAGCGAAGACTGGTAAGTGGATGTCACATTGGTAGCCGAGGAGCGACCTGTGGTCACGTTGCATGGCTCCTGCTTCCCCTGTGAACCTTTGGATTTGGAAGCATACGATGGCCATCGGGTGTGTGAAGGCATGTACGGAAGGCTGAGTGTGCCACTGATCGATCATGGATTGCCAAATCAGTTGCTCCCCTGGAGTCACTGCAAGTATCACTGGCGTGAGAAGGATACCTCTGTCTGTGACACGGGTGACCCCTTCTTCAGTGCGCCTGGCCTCCCATGAACCCTCAAAACCCTGTTGATGGAGCCTTGGCAGTAGATAGGTGATGAGTTCGGCCACGTCATGCTGAGAGTGTACATGGCTCCAGGCCTGTAGCTTGGTGAGTAGCGGCAATTGAGTGAGCACCTGGAGTGAGCCAACAGATCGTGACGCGGGTGCCTGGACAAGGAAGCTGAGCGCCGGGACCAAAGCCTGATGGATGAGGTCATGTAGCTGGGCCTGGAGCAAGGTCCACACCAGAGCAAGCAGAGTGGAGTTAAGGTAGCAGAGATTTGAAGGGTTTCGGAGTGAGGTCCGAAGAAGTTGTGCCAGACCGAGCTTCGCACTCACTGGTAGCTCCAGATTTCGTTGACCAGGGAGTCGTAGGCTGGTCTGTCCCGGCGCAGTCTGCAGCCGAGAACATGCCACGCGGCACTCCACCCCTGCAAAGTCGACCAAACCGGTGCCGCTTCGGGACGAAGCGAGACCACCAGTTGAAATTGAATCCAGTCCGCTTTGACCGCCTGCGATAGGTGACGCAGACTGCGGAATCGAAGTATCGTCTCCTCTGTGGATGCCCGCCTCATCTGCACCCATTGCGAGAGCAAGTCCGTGGAAGGGACTGCTCTCACTGATGCGTCGACCTCCAGAGTCTGTTGTCCTGGATTCCAGCGGAGAGTCAGCCAGTTCTGCTCGGCATCCACCCATCCCAGCTTCTTGGCATGTTCCATGGCCTCCGCCTTCTTGCAGGTTTTTCAGCAGCTGCTTGAAGAGGGCCAGCTTGAGGGAGTAGCTCAGCTGGCCCGGCTGCTCCTCCTTGGTTGTGCGCCATTTGCTTGCTGCATCGCACAAGACCGGCACCATTCCGGATTCCCCGTTCTTCATGAAGAGATGCATCACCATGTCCTGGCGGAGGGAGGCTAAGGTCTGCTCCTGCGACTAGTTGGGTGAGCTTCTGGACCTTGGTCTCGAGCCAGTCGGAGTGGATCTCCGAGTCCTCGCACCCCGACACCGCATCCGCTCGTCCCCAAGGTGAGCCCACTCCTGGCCTTGAACCATCGCTGTAAGCCCACGGTGATGCCGGATGTGTTCCTCGCTCCATCCTGGGTCCCATCTGCTGCCCACTTTTTCCCTTGCCCTTTCCGCGTCCCTTGCCCTTGCTGCCCTTCCCCTGGCCTTTGTGGTCCACATCCGTTCTCTGTCTCTTGGCCCCTGCTTGGTGCGACAGGGAGGCTCCCGAGGTGCCTGTGGTTGCGGCTGGATCCTTCTTTAGTGGACCCATATGACCGAAGAAGAAGGCCTCCTGCGCATCCAGGTCCATGTTCGAGGGTGTGCTGACCATGGCGATGATGGATGGCTAGGGTAGCACAGGCACTAAGAACAGGACATTGAAACCAGTGCCGATCGGGATTCACATTCACCTGCTGGCAGTACCTGTCATGGGATAGTAACATGGCGATGAAAGCTCTGTAATAGATGCTTTGCCTGGGGCCAGCAGCTTTTCCGTTCGGGATGCTGAACAGTCATGTGACACTTGACTGCAGTGGGTGATGCTGCCCACTGAAAGCACAGCGGGCATCTATGTAGAAGGTAGGCCTGGACAGCAGCGCCTAGTAGGAGCTGCAGCACTGTTGTACCTTCCGCCACTTCGTGAGGGGTAGATCTTGGGCCAGGGAGGAGCCGGTATCCGACTGGAGAGATAGTAGCTCGGCTGGTGCCGGAGTTGGAGACCTGGGAGCAGTCTCCTCGGAGTGATCTGGTGGTCCAGAGGGGTTAGCAGGAACAGGAGTTGAGTGCGGGGCCGAGGGTGGCGGCTCCGCGTGTGTGTGAGCGTGTTCAGCAGAGGGTTGACCTGCAACCGTAGGGGTAACTGTAGCCGGCTCGGGTGGGACTGGCGCTACGAGCTCGGCCTGTTCGGGACCCAAGGATTCAGGTATCGCAGTCATGGTCTCACGCTGAATGTGTTGTACACGAGACTATCCCACTGCCGGAAGCGGATGCCGCAGTGCCTGCAGGTGGGTAATCCGTTGAGACCGTGCAGATTTCGATCAAATGTCGCTGCTTTGGCCTTCGGCGTTTTTCGGTCGTGCCATTTGGCTTCGTGGGACCTGAGTAGGCGAAAGGAGTCAAACGCGCTATGGCATTCCCTGCATGTATAGGCTGCCTCCGGACTGCGGGTCGCCCCTGGTTGGCTCCACTGCTCCGTGGTTGCAATCTGCATTTGCGCCGTGAAAGTCCTGGCCAATTCGAGCAGTTCCTCTTGTACAAACGGGGCTTCTTTCATCGGGAATCAGGAGACAGAGTCTCCCGTGAAAGGCGGTGCCTTCTTTAAGCATCTGTTCGGCTGCCGTGGGTACCTGACATCGTTTATGCAGTTGGGAAGTATAGATTCGTGCTGCATATGCGCGAAGGAATGGGCCATTGCCCTGGTGTGCCTGGTGATCATAGCTTGCATGCGCTGGATGTCTTTGGAAGCTGGCGCCCCAGCAGCCAACCCAACATGTCCTGATACGAGAGGCTCACTCCAAGGTAGGTGTGTTTTTCCCTGATCGGGATTTGGTACTCGTGTCCTTGAGGACTCCGAAACTTCAGCACTTGGCCGTCCTTAACAGCAAGACGGTGGCGACGAAGCCAGGCCTTGTGGAAGTGGCCTTTGTGCCGCAGTAAGATGGCTGATTTAGCGGTGTTTACAACCATGTCATGCTGGGTGAGGGCATCGAGCACCAGACCGAAGCGATATAGGGCGCGGTCGAAATGAGTAACCGAGCGACAGCAGTCCTTGAGGTGGATATCGTCAGCGCAGGTCGTCATATTTCCTGGAGCCAGGCAGTTGGGAGATGCTCGGAGGACATTGATACCTCTTTGATGATGCATCCAACTGCCATCGCCCACAACAGGGGTGCCAATTGGCACTCCTGTCGCAGTCCTTGCTGTGCTGTTACTGTCGCCTGCTTGCCCAGGTGATTGATGGAATAGTTTATGGAGTGATACCAGGACATCACCTGATCTGAAAGTGAGTCCGGAATTCCCGCCTCCGCAAGAGATCGAGCAACTAATCGCCAGTTGACTAGGTCGAAGGCTGAAGACAGGTCCAGCGACAGCTGGACCCCAACAAAGTTTGGCTCCGATTTCGGAAGGTTCTCCTGGCGATCGGCAACCGTGCGATGGGCATAGGAGCACTTTTGCTGAACATGGTGGCAATGGTGAGCCGCCCATTGAATGGCCATGCTGGCATCACGATTGGGGAGATAAGCAAACTGGGCAATCTCTTGTAAGTAGGTAATTGCGTATGGCCTCAACTGGAGCTGCAGCAGTTTCGCATACGCACGTCCTGATGATTCTGTGAGACCAATAGGTCTCAAGTTCTTTGGCGAGAGCGGCCTCGGGACTTTGGGCACTAAGACTAGGGAAGCATCTCGCCATTCGGCGGGGATGTGTGACCACTTTTCAGCCCAGCCACACACCACCGGTGCAACGATGTTTGCTGCCAACCTCCAGAGAAAATTGGTGGCCATGCCCTGGGGCGTGGCCTTGTGGGGGGACAGAGATGCCAGAGCCTCGGCGTATTCTGCCTCCTCGAGGCGAAGATGGATTGGAGCTCTGGGAGGCCCAGCCTGATCCGGAGGTGCATCTGCAGCATAAAGCTTTCTGTACCGGAAAATGTTTCCCTCCAAGTCGCCATTCTGCCAGACCCAGATTCACCTTGCGTGCTTGCTTAGCTCTGTTGTCTGTCTGGGAAGCGTGATCTATCAGGCTCCCGGCCTTGGGGTGGACGTAAGTGTCGCCAGTGCGCCTGTTCCACGAGTTGAGATGAGTCAGCAAGTGATCCTCAAAAATGTGCTGCAGCCGAGAGCAGTTGAAATCTCCGAGGAGGATGAGAGTGCTCCTCTGAGGCACTCGCCTAATTTGATCCTGCAGGCAGTCACAGACCGCCGCTCGAACAGCTTTCGAGTCAGAAAACGCCTTTGGGTGCGAGTTGTAGGTCTTCTGATACACACTGAGGAAATCGGCAGACCAAGCTGGGTGAACGACTCTAAGGTGCCGTATACGACCCGGGAAGGGGTCCGCGTGAAGAACCTGACATTGATGCAGGATGCTCTTGTCAATTAGAGTCAGGAGCCCCGCGGACTTGGAGTCCGTGGATGGCGAGCAGTATACCTGCCAATGGGCAGTGATAAAGTGGCGCCACCGAGTCTTTCCAATGCGTCTCCTGCACACAGATTACTTGGGGTTGGGCCGCCGGCGGTAGTTGCTGTAGAGTGAGGAGCAGCTCGTGCCATAAGGCACTTGACAACCCGCCTGCATTCCAAGTCATGGTGAGCAAACGGTCCTGGCTTCGGTGCAGAGCATACATCTGAGCTCGTTGCTCTGGCTTCGGTTTCGGCCGAGTGCCTTGGTAGCCTGCACATAACTGGTGAAGTGTGCGAACACGGCCCCTATAGACTGTGTGCTGATCAGTGTGCATGGCCACGCGCCTCGTGGCACGTTTGTACGACTTCTTCCTCGCAAAGCTGAGCAGGTCAGGACGGGACTCATCCCCTTGATGGGGCAGGTTGGTGCCCGACCTCTGAGCTCGCAGAGGGGCACTCCCTGCACAGGGTAAAGTAGCGCAGACACCAGAAGGACATGAAGGCGTAGGGTGTTGGGCGTGACCTCGTGAGGTGAGGGAGGAGACCGAGACCACTGAGTTCTGGGGGACTTCACAGGTTGAAGCGAGGGTTCGCAATCTGTGGGCAGACCGGTCTGTGGCTGGTGCAGATCAGAGGCCCGACACTGAATGATGAAGGGGTAAGGTAGGGTAGTGCTATAGGGGTCTCGAGCAAAGTGACACACCTGTCTGTGAGGTCGTAGCTCCTGTGAAAGAGTGAGAGGGGGATTTTGCAGGGAGCCAAGTGGGGCAGTCCCTGCCCGAATGAGTCTGTCCTGCCATGGCTTCCCGCAGTCCACCCGAGGATGAACATACGGTCTCGGCAGCCACTCACAACCCTCACCCCTACCGGCAATAAAACATCATGTGAATGGACAGATGTGATGCGCCGGGCTCCGGCATTGGGACCGGAGTGGCTCGCTTGGTGTGAGTTGATGTTTGGTTTCTCGGCTTCAGCATGAACATGGAGCAGGACTGTACTATAATCCATGCTGTCCAGTGCAACGATGGCCTGGGAGTCCCGGGTTGCCTCTGGCTGCTGTACAGGAGGCATTTTGTTGAAGTTTTGCCTACCCCCGTGTGGTTTCCGATGCGGCGAGAAACGATCCTCGGCATCCCGCACAGCCCGGGTTTGACAGGAAATAGGCCAGGATTCCTTGGCTGATCCTGGCAGGCGCCAGTGTCTTTGGACACAAAGGGCGAGAACGTCCTCCACGAGTTGCTGCCAATGTCGAAGGCATACCTCGGTCCAACATGGTTGGGAAGGGGCCGGGTGGCAGGGGGATGCTGTCGGCCTTGGGCAGAGAGCCGGGGTGAGTCAGCTTGTCTGAAGTCGCTGCAGGATCCGTACCTACAGCAGGGTCTTCACCTCGTTGAGCCCGATGCTCTTCGAATTATAAGTCGGCCTGGGCAATTGCGAAGCCAAGTCTGACCAGCAGTAGCAGGACGAGGGGCGATATGGCAAGAGAGGGCAGTCACGCGATGGCCTGTCGCATACAGCACAGGTGTGGCAATTTTCTCAGTTGAGGGCCCGGCTGGTATGGTGGAGAGAGTTCGAGGTGGCGAATCCTCCCTGTCATCCGCCAAGGAGGGGCAGATAAGGTTCGAAGCATGACAGGAGCTGCCATGGGTGGACGGGTCACTAGGTGCATAACCTGGTAAATTGCGGCCTGAGTCTTTGCACCAAGATGGTCAATGCTCCAGGGCCTGGGCCAGTGTGGACCAAACAATGTGGACTGAGGTGGCATTGTGGGTACAGAGTCGGGTAGCCGACAGGGTGGGTGGGCCAACAGACTGAGTCTCTGGAATGGCGTCCCTGTGCATGAGCCAAAGCAGCCCCCAGCCGGGCGGCCCTTTAGCCCTTTACAGGTGGAGCTACAGTCAGTGACCGCAGGTCTGCATCGCAGAAGGCCTCCTCCAGGCGATGTCATACCATTGGCATCTGACCTGAGCAAGGGGTCCACTCGGGCAGTTATGCTGTCATGCCGCGTACAGAGGTCAGAGGTTTGCAAGAACAGCAGTCGAGGTCGTCCTCATCCATGGGTAGAAGCCATTCTGGCCGCTTGGTAGGTCTGCTAGGAGCTGCTATCGTCCTGCATTGGTCTTCGCTCTCTGCTTCCTCATTCGCCTGTAGATCGGACTGCTTCTGCGACTTCTTCTTCTTGGTACCGGTCGCCTTGGGAGGTGAGGCAGGCTTCGGCGAAGAGGGCAGGTCCTGAGTGGCTTCCTCAGCAGGTGCGGTGGATGGCGGCCCCGGCGGAGTGGCTTCAAGCTCGACCTCTTCAGTAGACATGGATTGCTTCTACAGGTCCGCTGGATCCATTTCCTGGGTCTTCCGTGGCACCTCATCCATATTTCTCGATATCGGGGGCCTTCGCGTTGACCTCGGCGAGCTCCAGGTCCACCAGGTTCTGTGGCCGGGGCTTTGCCTTGGCCCGGAGATTGGGCCGTCCCTTGACTGCAGAGATTCGTCTTCGCTGACTTCCTTGGTTCAGTCCGTCTGGCAGCCGGAGCCAGCTGAGGATCGCCCAGCTTTCGCTCGGCCAAGAAAGGCCCTCTTACGCCCCATGCTGGAGGGCCGGAGAACTCGAGCCCGGGTTGCAGGAATTGCAGAGCGTATGCCAAGACAGAGGCTAGGACTCAGTGACACTGGCAGAGTGCAAGGATGCATGCAAGTGCAGGCAGTACTCTGCTCAAGGGTGGCATGACACTGCAGGAACTGTTGTCCTAACTGATGCCATGCTGAGCTCCATACAGGACGGTGTAGTCGTGGCCGGACTCCATGGGCTTTGCAGATGGAATCTCTCCAGTGGTCAGAACTACCAGTGATATCTATGCACAAAGGCCAACGAAAGGGCAACGAAGTGCTTTGCGGAGGGCTTGAATCGGTAGGACCATCGCTCGGACCTGGGCGATACAATCAGGAGAGGGCAGACTCAGTTGTCCAGGTGGCTTGTCTGGCATGCAACTGCACTCTCTGTTCGGAATGTGAATTTTGAGACTGCACGTCGGACGCTTTCTCCATGGTCGGGAGAGAGGCTGCACAGTCATGGCACTGGATAGGGCATGCTTCCTGCCAAGGGCAATGGGCTTTACTTGGGAGGAGTTGGCTGGATCGTGATGGTTTGTGTCAGCATACCCTGTGGAGCCCTCGCTACTGGGAGCGGGAGGCGGCGGTCCCAATGGTCGCGAGGGAGGAACCGAACCCAGTGCTGCACTTCCACGAGCTCCAGTCTTGGCCTTCGCCTTAGATCTTCTGGTAGAGACCGCACTAGTTTTAGGTGCTCGCTTCGGCTCCGTACTTCGACGCATTGGCTCCAGCAGAGATCTAGGAAGACACACCCTGGGTTCGCTTGAGCCGCACACTCTTCCGGCCAGAAAAGGATGGGCAGGACCTGGGCATGCGGCGCACTGTAAGGCTGAGCATCAGGCTGAGGCAGCTCGACCGTCGAGGAGCGCTCCACAGGTGGGGGGAGCAAACAGATCACAAATGCTGCTAGGACCGGCAAGAAGTGAGGGCAAGTCACGGACGATTGTGCTCCATCATGCGCCCTACAGCAATGTTGCCGTTGGTGTCCTCCAGGCCTTCTAGCGAAGCTCATACGGTTTTGAAAGTCGAGCCCCACTGTTTGAAGAATCATTTCACACCTGAGAGCCAAGGGCTTAGCAGCAGCAGCAGCAGCAGCA